>LPNX010402011.1:276386-291273 GCA_001517045.1 Pseudotsuga menziesii
TTTTTTAGTATGATGTTTTATTTTTGGAAATTGGTAGCACTTGATAGTGGATGAGAAAATATTTTATGACTTAGAGTAAAATGGGTTTTATCTTAGTAATGACGAAAATAAATTATGAACTAGAGACATAATTTATTATTGTTGTTGTTGTTGGTGGTGGTGTATTAAAAAACTAAGTTGATGAATGTTGATTTTAAGAATAACATATTTCTGTGAAATTTTTTACCTATAAATGTATTTAATGATATACTTTGATTATCATTAATATTTATATTTACGTATTAAAACAAAAGTCATCAATATTTGACTAGCGAATTATTAATAATTTGTGTAAGAAATTTCTTACATAATATAAAGTTAATTAACAACATATTAATATTGTGTTGTGACTATTATTAACTTATGTAGTATTGACATTAAATGTTACTACTTGGATATTGATTTTCGAGATTAAGCTATGTGAAAGCTTTTCAAACCATAATGAATTTTACATTGTTCCCCTAACGAGCATGCATGGAGTTCCCACTTGAAATGTTGGTTTGAAAAACTCACTGAAAACTTAATCCAAAAAATCATTCACAATGATGACAAACTGTGAAAGCTTGCACTATGAAAATGTTACTACTTTGTCTTTGTTGAGTATAAGATATTGCATTAGTACAAAGTTCGCACCACTTTAAACTCTACAAAAGAAAATATAATATTAATTAGAATGCAACAAAGTAGAACAATCAAATTTATATCAATTATAATAACAAATAATAGGGAAAAGTCACTTCAAACCTTATTGCAAGTGCCTTACATTTATTCACAGAGGAAGTCTAGAAGATGTTTTAAGATTGATTATTGAATATAATTATGCACATTTGATATAGTGACATGTTCAGTTTATGTAAAAAACAAATTGAAAAATTAAAAATTGAATGGTGTTATCTAATTCACATAAAGTACCATCACATGAATTAACATAGAAGTTGAACCAAAATTTTCATATTAGTAAATATTATAGAATTCCTAAAAAAAAGGCTTGAAGAGAATATTTGATATACAAAAAACATTGAAAAGTGTTTCTTCTAGTACATTAATAACTTGTTCAAAGAGAAAATTACATTCATGAATCATCTCCACCTAATCTCCTTATATTCAGTCAAACAAATCAATTACAACTTGTACATCACATTTATTTAGCGTAGTCTTCCTACAATCTTATTTATTTTGCATCCATGCCCAAACTGTGGTATTAACTAGAATAGATCCAAGTCATGTGTCATCAAGGTTTGGTACCCAATATTGTTCTAAAATTTTCCCTTGTATTTCACTGAATTAGGCTTCCATCAATCAACATTTACATGAAGAGTCTCACTTTCATCATTCTGGAAGATATATGAGGTGGTTTTTGCCATCCAAATCATCTCTCCTTCATCCTCAGTTCATGATCAAACTAGAAACATCTTTCCTTTCTCAACTTCAATCATAGGATTGAATCTTGGATTTAGCTTGTTGCACTTGGGTCCAACATATACTAGTTCATCCGTCACATTATCAAAATATCCATCCATAATACTTATATTACATGCAGTGCATTACGATCAGCATTAAATCTCACATGGATTAAATTGTCTTTATGATGCAATGTATTTGACGATAATGTCTAACATGAATTAAAGCTAACATGATGTTACTACTTAATTATTGATTTTCTAGATTAAGTTATGTGAAATATTTTCTGTCCACAATGAGTTTTTCATGGTTCCCGTAACAAGCATGGGTGGAGTGTCCACTCAAAACATTGGTCTAAAAAATGTTCACACAGTTTAATCCAGAAAATCAATCACAATGATGACAAACTGATAAAACATGCACACTCAAAATGTTAGTACTGTATTTATTGAGTATAAGTTAATATACTAGTACAAAGTTGGCACCATTTTAAAGTCTACACGAGAATATATAATTATGAATTTGAATGCAACATAGTAGTACAATTAAATTTATATCAACTATAACAACGAATAATAGGGAAAATTGACTTCAAACCTTATTGCAAGTTCCTTACATTTATTCACAAAGCAAGTCTATAATATGTTTTAAGGTGCATTCACATAAAGTATCATCACATGAATTAACATTGAATTTGAACCAAAAATTTCATATATGTAGCAAATAATATAAAATTCCTCGAAAGGTAGCTTGAAGAGAATATTTGATATACTACAAACATTGGCAACTTTTTCTTCACGTATATTAATTAGTCATTCAAAAAGCAAAATTACATTCATGAATCATCTCCACCTAATCTCCTTATATTTTCTCAAGCAGATCAAGTACAACTTGATGACGAAGATTTCCACAATTAATCATAATGACAGAGAGAGTTTATGGGATTAAATTGTGTGTTGAAACGTCCCTACGTTTCGAGTGGACACTCCACCAATCATTAGGGGAACAAAATGAAAAGCTAAAAGTGGTATTGAAGAGAGTGAGCAAAAGCTAATAATAAATAAGGAAAGGGTTTTGTACATGCATTAATAAATGTAATTATGCACAATTGATATAGTGAGATGTTGTGTTGATCTAAAAGAAAAATTGAAAAGTTAAAATTTGAATGGTGTTATCTAATTTGCGTAAAGTATCATCACATGAATTAATAATGAACTTGAAGTGAAATTTTCATATATCCAGTAAATAATATAAAATTCCTCAAAAAGTAGCTTGAAGAGTATTTATTATACTATGAACATTGAAAAAGTTTCTTCATGTATACTAAAAGTCATTCAAAAAGCAAAATTACATACATGGATCATCTCCAGCTAATCTCCTTATATTCACTCAAGCAGATCAAGTACAGCTTGTACACCAAATTTATTTATCTTGGTCTTCTTGAAATCTTCTTTGTTTGGCATCCATGCCCAAACTATGGTATTAATTGGAATATATCCAAGTTATGTGTCATCATGATTTGGTACCCAATATTGTTCTAAAAATTTTCCTTTGTATTTCACTGAGCTAGGCTGCCACCAATCAATCTTCACATGAAGGGTCTCACTGTCATCATCCTGGAAGATATCTGAGGTAGCTTTTGCCATCCAAATCATCTCTCCTTCATCCTCATTTCATGATCTAACAAGCAACATCTTTCATTTCTCAACATCAATTCTAGGATCGAATGTTTGCTTTGGCTTGTTGCACTTGGTTCCAACATATATCAGTTCATCTGTCACATTATCAAAATCCCCATCCATAATACTTGATATTGCATGGAGTGCATTACCATCAACATTAACATTTTGCCTCGTCTTGGGCCAAAAATCATTAGAAGAAGAATCGCTTTCATCCAAGGGTGTATGGTCATTGTAGATTCTATCTAATGCATCAAGAACACTTTTCCAATACTCTAGTTTTTTATTCCATTCCTCTGTAACAATTGGTGAATTCTCATTGCCAATAGTCTATTTCCACATTTTTATGTATGATGTTAGTCATTTCTTTAGTTCTTTTAAGTAAACATCATTGTCTTTGGGACATAAGAAATATGGCTTCCCTGTGGGCAATATAGGTCGACCTTAATCATCTATATTCCACAACTCAACTGGTTCTGACCACTTAATGTCTTTGATGGATTCTTTATACCTCATAACTGGAACATCATTGAGTACAAGAAATTGGAAGTAGTGGACATTAAGATGTCCAACTAGTGCATTTTTCCCCTCCTTGATGTACCCGTTAAGAAAACTTTTGAATTCATACACTTTGTCAATAAGTTTAGGTGGAAACACTTGTTTTTCTTCTATTGTGCGATATGTATCCATCATCTCAGGTAAATATTGTATATATTTACTTTTCAAGTTGGAAGATATTCTTCCATAGGTTGCATCTATGTCTTCATGGGTGTGCCCCACAAGAAATAAACCAACCTCAATAGTGATGAAGACACCAAGTATAGTTAATAGTGATAGAAACATGAAAACATAACGATTCTTATTATCACTAGCTACATTGCCCAAATGTAACAACAAATGTGGAGGAAGAGGTTTAAAATCAAGATTTTGATTTTTTGAGCTTCCATATAAAGATAGGAAATCATCCTTGTACACTCTACATTTTGAATAAATAGAGTTTTGAAATAATGCATTTGAAAGTGTGTTTCTTGAACTTCCACTCTCATAAAGCAAATCACCATACATATCAAGGTGTGGGTCTTCAAGGTCCCTCAAGCACTTTGCAAGAGATGTAATGGTAAAATGTGATCCCATGTGTACAAATGGTAGGGAGAAATAACCAAAACCTCTTGTGCTATGCCCATGTGTTAGCATACCTGTCAATGACAAACCCAAGTTTGTTCCTGCAACAAATTTTGATTTTACATGTAATTCCTTTTCACCTAACATTTCACCCTCAACCATGTCATACTCATGAAAATTAACTATGATCCCTTTGGCAATGCACATGCTTATTCCCATGCATTCATGTGTAAGAGAAACCTTTTTACATGTGAATGTAAGCCTATCTTGGGTAGTATTTACTGGATGATCATGACAATGAGTTTCCAAATCTGATTTTGGCCAAATCTCATAAGATCCCAATGCACCCCCTAGTGTATTCTCAAATCCTATTGGATGTGGCAAGATAGCATCATTCTTTAACACCTTCTCAATGTTAACCAATGATGGATCATTTATTTACCATCCTTACATGCACCTTTTGACCAATATTTGTATTGAATATGGAACTTTCACCCACCTTCACTCTACATTATGAAAGATCTACCTTGTCTCCAATAGAAAATGCAGAAGAGGCATTTGCACCTATACAACAAATTAAATGAACTTAGTATTTGCTCAAAAAAAACAAGCAATGTACTCTAAAAAACACTTAACATGTGCTTCAATATTTTGATTTACCTTTTATGCCTCAAATATATGATCTTCCATGGATGTAAGTCCCCTTCATCAACATCTTCCACAATCAAATGTGGTTCAATGACATCAATTATCAAAACCATAATTGAACTATATTAAGCATTTATCCATCATAATGAGTTGTAGTCTTTGTAGATTCAACCCTTCCTAGTCCAATAATTTCACCATTAATTAGGAGGTCAACATAGTCCCCTCTTGTCAAAATTATATTTTCCATTGTAACTCCTTCCAATTTATGTAACACATTTGAATTGTAGTTTGTAATTAAGGTTAAACCATACGAAGTGTATGTTCAAAAAAGTAATATAGTTGCAATAATTCAAAACTAGCTGAAGTTAACTTAAGTCCTTAAATCATTGCACGATGAGTGAAATCTAATGTGTTAACTTTCGTAATGTAGTTTTCATCTAACACAACCACGTTGTCATCAATCACAATGCACCATGATGGAAATCTAGTTTGAGTTAGCTTTCATAAGATAGTTTTCCATTTAACACAACCACATTGTCATCAAATACATTACACCATGATGGAAATCTAGTTGGAGTTAGCATTCCTCTTAACAAAATGGCACGATGAGTGAAATCTCATGTGTGTTAGGTCATTACACCATGATGAAAATCTAGTTGGAATTAGTTTTCTATCTAACACAACCACATTGTCACATTGCACCATGATGGAAATCTAGCTAAAGTTAGCTTTCGACCTTAAATCATTGCATGGTAAGTGAAATATAATGTGTTTTGGCTTTCATAATGTAGTTTTCCATTTAGCACAACCACGTTGTTGTCAATCAAAATGCACTATGTTGAAAATCTAGCTAAAGTTAGCTTTCGTTCTTAAAACGTTGCACAGTGAGTAATAGCTAATGTGTGTTAGCTTTCGTAAGGTAGTTTTCCATCTAACACAGCCACATTGTCATCGAATACAATACATCATGATGCCAATCTAGTTGGAGTTATATTTCCTTCTAAAAACATGGCACGATGAGTGAAAGCTAATGTGTGTTAGCTTTCATAAGGTAACTTTCCATCTAACACAACCACATCGTCATCGATCACATTGCACCGTGATAGAAATCTAGCTAGAGTTAGATTTCATCCTTAAATCATTGTACGGTGAGTGAAATATAATGTGTGCTAGCTTTCATAATGTAGTTTTCCATCTAGCACAACCACATTGTCCTCAATCATAATGCACCAGATGGAAATCTAGCTAGAGTTAGCTTTCGTCCTTAAAACATTGTACGGTGATTAAAGCTATTGTATGTTAGCTTTCATAAGGTAGTTTTCCATCTAAAAAAACTACATTGTTATCAAATACATTACACCATGATGGAAATCTAGCTGGAGTTAGTTTTCCTTCTAACAACATGGCACTATAAGGAAAAGCTTATGTGTGTTACCTCATTGCACCATGATGGAAATCTAGATGGAATTGGCTTTAATTTTAACAACATGGCACGATGAGTGAAAAATAATGTGTGTTATCTTTCATAAGGTAATTTTCCATGTAACATAGCCACATTGTCATCAATCACATTGCACTGTGTTGAAAATCTAGCTGGAGTTAGCTTTCATCCTTAAATCGTTGGATGGATAGTGAAATCTAATGTGTGTAAGCTTTCATAGTGTATTTTTCCATTTAGCACAACCACATTATCATCAATCACAATGCACCATGATGGAAATCTAGCGGGAATTAGCTTTCATTTTTAAAACATTGCACGGTGAGTAAAGCTCATGTTTGTTAGCCTTCATAAGGTAGTTTTTCATCTAACACAGCCACAGTTTCATCAAATACATTACACTGGAATTCTAGCTGGAGTTAGTTTTGCTTCTAACAACATGGCACTATAAGGGAAAGCTTATGTGTGTTAGCTCATTACACCATGATGGAAATCTAACTGGAGTTAGCTTTCCTTTTAATAGCATGGCACAATGAGTGAAAGCTAACATGTATTAACTTTCATAAGGTAGTTTTCTATGTAACACAACCACATTGTCATCAATCACGTTCCACCGTGTTGGAAATCTAGATGAAGTTAGCGTTTATCCTTAAATCGTTGCACGATGAATGAAATCTAATGTGTTTAAGATTTCATAGTGTAGTTTTTCATCTAGCACAACAACATTGTCATCAATCACAATGCACCATGATGGAAATCTAGCTGGAGTTAGTTTTCATTCTTAAAAAATTGCACGGTGAGTAAAACTTAATTTCTGTTAGATTTCATAAAGTAGTTATCCATCTAACAAAGCTACATTGTCATCAAACACATGACACCATGATGGAAATCTAGCTAAAGTTAGCTTTCCTTCTGACATGGCACTATGAGTAAAAGCTTATGTGTGTTAGCTCATTACACCGTTATGAAAATCTAACTGAAGTTAGCTTTCTTTTTGACAATATGGCAGGATGAATGAAAGCTAATGTGTGTTAGCTTTCTATCTAACACAACCACATTGTCACATTGCACCGTGATGGAAATCTAGCTGGAATCAGCTTTCAATCTTACATCGTTGCACGGTGAGTGAAATCTGATGTGTGTTAGCTTTCAGAATATAGTTTTTCATTTAGCACAACCACGTTGCCATCAATCTAAATGCACCATGTTGGAAATATAGCTAGATTTAGCTTTCATTCTTAAAACGTTGCACAATGAGTAATAGCTAATCTGTGTTAGCTTTCGTAAAGTATTTTTCCATCTAACACAGCTACATTGTCATCAAATACATTACACCATGATGCAAATCTAGCTAGAGTTAGCTTTCCTTCTAACAACATGGCATGATGAGTGAAATTTAATGTGTGTTAGCTTTCATAAGGTAGTTTCCATCTAACACAACCACATCGTCATCGATCACATTGCACTGTGATAGAAATCTAGCTGGAGTTATCTTTCATCCTTAAATCATTGCATGATGAGTGAAATCTAATGTGTGTTAGCTTTCATAATGTAGTGTTCCATCTAGCACAACCACATTGTCATCAATCACAATGCACCATGATGAAAATTTATCTAGAGTTAGCTTTTGTTCTTAAAACATTGCACGGTCAGTGAAGCTAATGTATGTTAGCTTTAATAAGGTAGTTTTTCATCTAACACAAACAAATTGTTATCAAATACATTACACCGTGATGGAAATCTAGTTATAGTTAGCTTTCCTTTTGACAACATGGCACTGTAAGGGAAAGCTTATGTGTGTTAGCTTATTACACCATGATGAAAATCTAGCTAGAGTTAGCTTTTATTTTAACAACATGACACGATAAGTGAAATCTAATGTGTATTAGCTTTCATAAGGTAGGTTTCCATGTAACACAACCAGATTGTCATCAAGCACATTGCACCGTGTTGGAAATCTAAATGGAGTTAGCTTTCATCCTTAAACCGTTGCACAATGAATGAAATCTAATGTGTGTAAGCCTTCATAGTGTATTTTTCCATCTAGCACAACCACATTGTCATCAATCATAATGCACCAAGATGGAAATCTAACTGGAGTTAGCTTTCATTCTTAAAAAATTGCAAGGTGAGTAAAGATATTATATGTTATCCTTCATAAGGTAGTTTTCCATCTAACAGAGCCGCATTGTCATCAAATACATTACACCATGATGGAAATTTGGCTAGAGTTATCTTTCATTCTAACAACATGGCACTGTAAAGGAAATATTATGTGTGTTAGCTCATTACACCATGATGAAAAACTAGCTAGAGTTAGCTTTTCTTCTAACAACATGGCACGATGAGTGAAAGATAATGTGTGTTAGCTTTGATATGGTAGTTTTCCATGTAAAACAACCACATTGTCATCAATCACATTGTGATGTGTTGGGAAATCTAGCTGAAGTTAGCTTTCATCCTTAAATCGTTGCACTATGAGTGAAATCTAATGTGTGTAATCTTTCATAGTATAGTTTTTCATCTAGCACAACCACATTGTCATCAATCACAATGCACCATGATGGTAATCTAGCTATCGTTAGCTTTCATTCTTAAAACCTTGCACGGTGAGTAAAAGCTAATGTGTGTTAGCTTTCATAAGGTATTTTTCCATCTAACACTGCCACATTGTCATCAAATACATTACACCATGATGGAAATCTAACTGGAGTTAGATTTCATTCTAACATGGCACTATGAGTGAAAGCTTATGTGTGTTAGCTCATTACACCATTACGAAAATATAGCTAGAGTTAGATTTTTTTTTAACAACATGGCACGATGAGTGAAAGCTAATGTGTGTTAGCTTTCATAAGGTAGTTTTCCATCTAACACAACCACATTGTCAAATTGCACCGTGATGAAAATCTAGATAGAGTTAACTTTCAACCTTAAATCGTTGCACGGTGAGTGAAATCTAATGTGTGTTTTCTTTCATAATGTAGTTTTCCATTTAGCACAACCACATTGTCATCAATAAAAATGCACCATGTTGAAAATCTATCTAGAGTTAGCTTTCGTTCTTAAAATGTTGCACGGTGAGTAATAGCTAATGCGTGTTAGCTTTTGTAAGGTAGTTTTCCATCTAACACAACCACACTGTCATCAAATACATTACACCATGATGAAAATATAGTTGGAGTTAGCTTTCATTTTAATAACATGGAACAATGAGTGAAAGATAATGTGTGTTAGCTTTCATAAGGTAGTTTTCCATCTAACACAACCACATCGTCATCGATCGCATTGCACCGTGATGGAAATCTAACTGGAGTTATATTTCGTCCTTAATCATTGCACGGTGAGTGAAATCTAATGTGTGTTAGAATTCATAATTTAGTTTTTCATCTAGCACAACCACATTGTCATCAATCACAATGCACCATGATGGAGATCTAGCTAGAGTTAGATTTCTTTTTTAAGACATTGCATGGTGAGTAAAGATAATGTTTGTTAGCCTTGATAAGATAGTTTTCCATCTAACACGGTCACATTATCATCAAATACATTACACCATGATGGAAATCTAGCTGGAGTTAGCTTTCCTTCTAACAACATGGCACTATAAGGGAAAGCTTATGTGTGTTAGCTCATTACACCATGATGAAAATCTAGCTGGAATTAACTTTCATTTTAACAACATGGCACGATGAGTGAAAGCTAATGTGTGTTAGCTTTCATAAGGTAGTTTTCCATGTAAACAACCACATTGTTATCAATCACATTGCGTCGTATTGGAAATCTAGCTGAAATTAGCTTTCATCCTTAAATCATTGCATGGTGAGTGAAATCTAATGTGTGTAAGATTTCATAGTGTAGTTTTCCATCTGGCATAGCGACATTGTCATCAATCACAATGCACCATGATGAATACCTAGTTGGCGTTAGCTTTCATTCTTAAAACATTGCATGGTGAGTAAAAGCTAATATGTGTTAGCTTTCATAAGGTAGCTTTCCATCTAACACTGCCACATTGTCATCAAATACATTAAACCATGATGGAAATCTAGCTGGAGTTAGCTTTCCTTCTAACATGGCACTACGAGTGAAAGCTTATGTGTGTTATCTCATCACACCGTTATGAAAAGATTATGTGTGTTAGCTCTTTGAAATAGGGTGCAAAACAAATCTCATTGAATTCATGGTTTTGTTTTGGTATCACTGCAATGGTATACAAGGTAAGAAACCTCAACATAATACTCTGCAAGTCCAACCTAAACTCTGACCACCAAAATGAATGACCAAACCCATCACATTAAACTTTGGCATGTTGGCAATTATACCCTTCACAGTGGATGTGTGTGGATCCATCTGTATCTCACCAATATTGATCATTGTTTTGATGATGATTTCCATCGTCATCATCATGGCATCATCATCATCATTGTCATCCTTATCCTTGTCATTGTCATGGTAATGATAACGCTTGGAACTAAAACTAGTAGAATTAAGCAGGCTTGGAGTCTGGCCAATTCCCATTCTAAATGAAGATTGCAAGCCAAGATAGAGGAAAAAATGTTATAGAAACTAGATTCACTTACACAATATTCTGTACTCACTGGAGTTGTTTTAATATATAATTATCCTCTTTTAAAAGAATCATTAAAATGTAGTCAAAGCCAACCCATCGTTATATTTTTCTTGAAGTAGATATTCCAAGGTCAATATGTGTTGAAAATTGTTTGTGGTTGATTTTTTTTTGTCAATTAGTGAAGAATTTATAGAGTTTAAGAAAATATTGGATAGGATTTATGTTGATAAAGAGTAGTGATCCTTTCTCATAATAATGTACACTCTAAAACCTACAACCTTCCATATTATCTAGTTTCGTATCATCTCCCACCACTATCCACTATGATTATCGGGGATGAATCCCCCAACCGCTCTGTATTTTAGTTTAAGATAAAATTTTGTATATTAGTTGTGAGGATCAATCCTCGGTGATTAAAGAAAGATTGGAAATTAGATCCCTATATTCATGGTGAGGATGGTTGAATAATATAGTGGGAAATCTCTAAATGCTCAACACAAATCAAACTCACTCTACTAAGAAAATAACAATAATGGGTCAGAGATCCAATTAAGAAAAAATGTATTGTGGATAGGATTTTGGACTTACATCATTCACATGCCCTTTAAGGTTACAATGCGAAAGGACACCTAATCAAGCTCCTAATACCACAATACCTCTAGATATGGGACTTTTCTATCGGGACTATACTATTCCACTCTAGTCCTTATTGCCTCCAGTTGTTATATATATGGTTTATTGTAAAAATAAATTGTAAAAGCTTAGGGCTTGGTTGAGCCCAATCTTTACATTTATTGTCTTTGCAAGTCCACCATATCCAACCACAACTCATAACAAAATCTAGTGTTGAAAGAGTTCATCTCATGGCCACTATGGTATATAATGTGCACAATGTGTTGATATAGTAAAGAACACACATGTATGTAAACAAAAGTTTAGACATTCCCACAATCAATGTGGGATAGAAATATAAAGGGCGTCAAAGGCAATATGAAGCCTAAAGATTAATGTGCATCCAAAAGTAAAAAAATTGGGAGCTTGACGATAGGATCAACAACAATGTTTCAAAGATGCATTGGGAGAGGATTCAAGGACTTATCCTCCATGTGCTCTAATCATTGATATTGTGATGGAGCATCATTCGTCGATGACCAAATCGAGTCTATGAGGCCTATACACATCCGTTGGAAATTTCATAGCTCAATTATGTTGCTCAGTTTTAGATCTAGGTCTTGATACCAATTCGCCACGTGTCCTTGAATGACTCTTTTATGCGAGTTAAAGCTCACCATAAAATCCAATCCAAGGCTCAGATTTATCTTTATATGAATTTAATATTACATTTAGTTGTAGTTTTTTTGTTATGAATGGGCATGCTTCCTTTTTGAGTGAATGAAGAGCTAGTTTGGTTTCGAGTGAGTGGTTCGTTTGAAAGTTGGTTCCTTTGTATGGCCTTCCAATGGCTAGGAGACACCACAATAAATCGAAAAACCAAAGGAAAAATGTCCCAAATGCACTTTGCGTTACTTCATTGGGGTCCATGGGGTCAAACCTTCCATAACCATTCATGATTTCTATATAGGTGATCTCTTTAGTCAACACTGGCCCCATGTTTCCTTTTATAGATTACTTATTTCAGAGAGAAAATTAAGCCATCACACTCAATTCCTTCTCCATGAGCTCAAAGCCTCAATGTTGTAGCATGCAACATTGCAATGTGCATTTCCAAGTCAGGTGGTCACAAACAGACTACCTTGATTTCACGTTTTTTGCAAAACTAACTTTTGTCTCACATTGATATTACAGTGAGGAGAATTATATGTTGTGCGTCATATTTTACTTTATTTTTGTATTATAAGAGGGTGTTCTATTTTATATAAGGAGGGCGAGCTGAAATTCATTAGTCTAACCGTTGTTCCAAAATAGCACAGAAGTATTTCCTTAGTTGTGCCTCCTTGCATGAATGATAACTAAGATAACAACCAAGTGATGCATGCATCCTTATCCTATGTGAATGTTGTTGCCCTCCTACTTGCATGAGTCTAAAAATAACATTGAAGCCAACTTTTAGTTAACTATGTTTTGTTCTGGGTGTCACTTCTACTTTGTGCAATGAATTGTAAGTGCCACCTAGCTACACCCTCAACTCGTGCCTTTTAATCCTTTTTAGGGCGCCCTTTTCTACAAACTCACCATGATTGAGATTTTATTCATAATGCTTTAATGCCTTTTCATCTTTGAGCTCTAACTATGCATATATTTCACCACGGCATGGTTTTGTCATGTTTGTAAATTCCTCTCCTGACAGACCAAAAATGTATCCCTGTATTGGTTGATTAGGATAATGAATAATTACTTGTCACTCTATTGTTTGTCCATGATAAAGTTGATAAAAATTTTCTCGAGGTAATGTGCTCCATATCTAGTCCACTCACAAGATGAATCCTGCCAGTGCCCCCAATAAAGATGCCCTGTGGGTCAAGTTGTTTTATCCAAATTCAAAAGTGAGCTTATCATGGTGTTGGAGTATTAGTTTGAAAAGTGGGTTGTAGTTTATCTCATTGTTTAAACAAAGAGCAATGCCATAATACATACAATCCCAAAATAGCTTGGGACATGGAAACAAGTCTACTAAGTTACTAACATCTCGAAGGTGGCCTACAAATCTGGTTTAGACTAGAGAGAGTGATACATTAGTCATTTTGTTGAACTTGAAACCTGTCAACAGTCGTCACCTTGCTCAAACATCTAATGAGAGGATTAGGAATGTCTTTCAATTGATCATATTGGGAATCAAGTTCCTTTTACCATTGTAAGCAGTCAAGATTGATATTTTGCTGGCAGGGTAGCCTAGTAATCACATATTGATATTTTGTTGGAGGTGTGCCTGCTAGTGCCTTAGAAGTGGTATTCTCCTTATATTTCATTTTCTATCCTGACACGTGCCCAAAACATGTCATGTGTTTTAGGACACATTAAAACTCATGTCCGACATTTGTCAAGTCATGTCACATGCCCGACCCGTTGGACACGGACACGGAGGCCTATATGGTTGTGTCATGTTTCATAGTTTTTTATGCATTTCGAATAAAATTGTATCTTGCTGGAGCCGACCAATCATCTTAGCTTTCTACCTCTAGAATTAAATGAAACACAATTGAACCCCTTGAAAGGAAACTAACTGACTCATATAAATTACTTAACAATAATGTCCTAAATTCAAATAATCTTTTTCAGTACCTTGTAGCCTGAGTTGGAAAGAAAGAGACATGAAAAATAAAAGACGTGATCTGCAACTAGGATTTATGTATGTTGTGGTTTCCAGAATATCCACAATAGGGTGTTGTATTCATTTGGATGTTTGTTTTTGCTCCTGTAGAATCTTTGTTTTGGCTTTCAACAGTCCTCACAAACTAAATTCCAACTCAGCAATACCAGCAGGATCATATGGCCACTCAATTAATTTACATCAGCAGCCAAACACGTCAGTTTTAGTGGCAGTTGTATCATCATCAAATGCTACTTCTGTGAGGTCTGATCTTGTGCATACATCTTCAGGTCAAAATTTGCCAACTATGGCACAGTCTGGTGGAACATTGGATCTATCAAACCTTTCACTTGGGCTGAAGAAACTAGCCTCATTTCATTGGAGGCTCTGCAAATGAAATAGTAGTGGTAGCAAGTCATTATTTTTAAGACCGATTTTGATTGTATGGTCATTATCTTGCTTGTTGGAGGTGTGCCTGCCAGTGCCTTAGAAGTGGTATTCTCCTTATCTTTCATTTTCTATCCTGACACGTGCCCAAAACATGTCATGTGTTTTAGGACACATTAAAACTCATGTCCGACATTTGTCAGGTCATGTCACATTCCCGACCCGTTGGACACGTACACGGAGGCCTATATGGCTGTGTCATGTTTCATAGCTTTTTATGCATTTCGAATAAAATTGTATCTTGCTGGAGCCGACCAATCATCTTAGCTTTC
>LPNX010402011.1:294037-305869 GCA_001517045.1 Pseudotsuga menziesii
AGAACATTCTCCACTTTATGTAAACAAATTTATTTCAAAGAAATCAAAACTGCTAAAGGATGCCTTGAAACACCTACCAATACATATTACTGTAATGAAGATGCCTAGAAACAAGGCACAACTTGATTTAGATGTGTCCTTTCGAACCAAATTGGGTGTTTCCTATTTGTCTCTTAGCTATGTGACATGTAAGAGAAGCTATTTTCATAGCTATGGGATCCATGTCAAATTTAGTAATGACTGGAATCACCACCTTTGGCCCATTTGCTATGCATTTTGCTTAATATATGTATTGCACTTGATGCCAGTTCCAAATATTCACCCTTACATTGTATACACATGAGCAAACTTTGCATATTTTCTCTCATGTAGTTTTTAGTAAATTAACTCAAAGAATTCAAATTGATCTAATTCAAGCCCTTGTATGAGTTTGAGTTGACCCTCGCCAGATTTTGAAGTTGTATCTGAGTTTTAAAATATTGATGTAATTTTCATAGTTAGTGGTAATGTGTGATTCTTTCTTCCAATAACACCATTTTGTTATGTTGTATATGGAATCGTATCCTACATCTGAATGCCCTATGTAGTGTAGTAAGTTGTAAATTTTTTGTTAACATATTTTCCTCCATTCTTTGTTCTTAACTTCTAAAGTAGATTTACAGATTTTTTTCAACAAGGGCACTACAAGACAAAAACATATCAAACAATTCACTCTTATGTTTTTAGAAATAAATTCAAGCGCGCTTGGAGAAATCATCGATGGAGGTTAATATGTACTTGAACCTAGAGAAAGAAGCATAAGGAAGCGAACCAAACCACACATGACAGAAATCACTACGAACAAGCTTCAAGGGGGTTGACGCATGCCAAGGGAATGTTTGACAAAGCTATCTTGTTGATGTTTTATGAGAACCAAGTTGGAATAAATGCCATCTATTTATGAAACAAGAGAAATACTAGGAAAATTCCAGCTAATACTTTGTCTCCTCCTGGGTTCTATGAAAGCCTGCTCTGAACTGTCCCAAAGAAATACAGAGAGCATATGTCCTATGGTGATGTGGGCAAGGAGGCTAGAGAATGAGCTCGTCTATCAACTCCATGAAATGCTCAATGCAGAGAAGCATCTTAGGATGTAATCTGCTTGACATGTTCATCTAAGTTATTTATATGAATTATTGATAGATGTCATCTCCAATGATCTTGTTCAACTCTTGCCTAGTACGTGAGAGGCGACTTGATGCCATAGTTGGCAAATGTTGGTGAGTCAACTTTTACTTGTAAAGGCATAGGGATCTTAGCTGTAAATAGTTAAAATGAAGTATATGAGTCAGTTAGGTTCCTTTCAAGGGGTTCAATTGTGTTTCATTTAATTCTAGAGGTAGAAAGCATGTCCTCTGTGTCCTTTGTGTCCCATGTCATCGTGTCATGTGACTTATATAAAAAGGAAAACCTGCCCATTCACTATTTCAATAATTTCTGGTCATAAGTAGGATTAATAAATCAAATGGATAGTAAATGAATGAATGTTGCGGGTCAAAATAAACTCCACTTTTAGTAAAATTGGTAACAAAGTCAGTGTGGGTCATCAATAGGCTTCAAGTTCCAAATTTCAAAGACCATCTAGACATAATGGTGAATTAATTCTAGTTATGGACAAATTAAAGACTTCCTTGTGATACAAATCACAAATGAAGGCCCCTAAATGGTCGTTCAATGATGGGGAAATTAAAGACAAAATGGAAAAAATAAGGTGAAAAGAGGGGCCTTCTGTTAATCCCCCAGGGCATTTGTGCCTTGCCCAACGAATGGATAATGTTGGCAGCTATATGGGTAGGACAGGCCATGAGTGGCAATGCACCTTTGCATATTTCAGTTAGTCATGGTATTCAAAATGTCATTGATGCAAATAATACAAAATTTCTTTCCAGTATCTATGACATAGCTGGTGCAGCTAAAGCTTTTAAATCTCTGGCTTGAGTGTTCTGTAACATAATAGGGTACATGATGTATGGAGGAACCTTTAGAAATGCCCATGAGTATGTGAACAATCCCATAGGTGACAAGCATGGCTCACATGTATAGTGGATCCTTTGAAATGGTATGTAACCTCTTGTTCTTTCCTGCACATAAGGTATGCTCCTAAAAATGTGAAAATAAATAACCCAACACATGAGGTCGGCCCAATTCAAAAATTCCAAATAAAAATAAAAATATTTTTTTTTTCAAGTTGGATCCATAAAAATTCATAAAAAATGTGTATAAATAGAGACAATGCGCCTCATTTTGGAGTGTGGAATTTCAAGAGGAGTGGACTGAGGTTTTTTGGGTGATTGAGGCTGTGGACTGAGGAAATTCGAAGGAGAAGTCCAATCATATACACAAACCCAAATGTTTGGAGAAGAATAACATATTTTGGGTTGGTGTTGGAGGCTTTTCTACACATGATGCAATCCTGAATGTTTTGCAGCATGCCCAAATTTTTTGCAGCAGTCCCGAATTTTGTTTGCAGCAACAGACTGAGGTGATTTCAGTGGTGACCAGTGCAGCAAGTGTCTTAAAAAAATAAATTGGGTGTTTTGTTTGTAGTTTTGACAAAGAAAATTCAGAATACACCAGTCAAAGCATGCAAGAATAGTCTTAACTTGGAAGTGTTAAAACAGTCTGATTTCATGCTTGAATGAGGGTGAAGTTTGACCAATATATATAGTCTCGAATTCACACAGTCAGCAACAGTCTGAATTTCCTTTTGTGCCTAAATAGTTCAAGTTTTTTATTCCTTTCTCCACCGAAGTTGATGGTCAATCTATGTTGCAAATAGTCCAAGTTTGATGATGCAGCATATACTTACACAGTCGCAAGATTGATGATGCATACACAGTCCTAGTGGTGGCACTATTGGAGGCTTATCCATAGTGCAAATTCCACAGTTCAAATTTGCTACTCATTCACACAGTATGAATTGATGTAAGATGCATGATGATGAGACCTTGATTATCATACCTTGAAATGATAAAAGAAGACCTTGATGTGATGATGATGAGAGAAAAATTCCTTGGGTCATATTCTACTGCAGCCATACACATCCCAATGTTTTCTTCAAGATTAAATAGTTAGGTCCTCTATAGACACATACACAACCCCACGTGTGATCTTGACATGCATTGATCAAGGTCTTCTACAGCGGACCAACACAACCCAGTATGAAGATGATGCAAACCTAATACATATTCTATAATGGTGATGAGCATGCAATCCTATGATGATATATGTTGATGATGCTACCATATACACGAGGTACACTATGATGGTACCCTATATATGATGCATATACTTTGATGATCATGCATACAAAACATGACAGCCCTAGGATGATGATGACTAGAATACACAGTCAAGCTTGAAAGTGATGTCCAGTGGTGAAGAATGCAGTGGCATGTATACAGTGTATGTATGTATAGTGAAGTAGACTGTAGTGTATGAACAATGAAACATACAATGGTGTATGAATAGTCATGAAGATGCATATGCACACTATGATGTTGATTATTTATGATGATGATGTATGCATGATGATGCATGCTAATCTATGATATATGTCTTGTTAACGATGATGGTGCCTTGTACATGATGATGTGATGGTACCCTATTATGTTACAAACCTTGATGGAGGATTTGAAAACCTTGGGAATTGTTATCCAAACAATTGCATTGTAATTTTGGAGATTCACAAAGTATGTGCGATTGAAGTAGTTAGTAAGCCTGAGGGTAAACTATGGAGGTTGGGTACACATTCATAAAAAAATTGAGCTACTTACCAGAAAGCCTAGCATTACGGGTAAATGATCTCTGAGGAGTGTGGGCATAAACTTCTACTATCTACTGGAATTCTGATCCATAGTGATCTAATACAAATGCCTCCAAAGGATGGACCTAAAGAGTAAAATATCTTGGGGAGAAAACATATATCATACAAGAATACTTTAAATTTCTTAGTTGGAAATATTGAAAAGTGACAAGTAGGAACACTTGGTTGGGTAAATCCAGGAGAGCTATTGACATGAGAAATTGTATCAAGAGACACTAACCAGCATCCCATTGGCACACCCGCAATCACTAAAGAAGCATGCCAACTGTCACCAAACTTTTATCACAAAATAAGCATGTACTTTTAAATAAAAGGATAAGATGTGAGTTTGTCAAACAACTGGACTTCATCAACAGTTGTGTAATAACTAAAAGGTCGTTCCAACAGCTGGCTGATTAGTTGTCAATTCAGCCTAGGCCAGGTGGTGGGGAGTAGAGTGTTATCCTCAATTCAATTTTCTCACAACATTTTACTAATAAGAAAGATTGGTATATTGATTTTGTTGAGGACAAATCCAACTCTAATTCTGTATTCGAGTGGTGGAGAAAATGCAGAGTTGAGAAGTGGGAAAGTTCAGATGAGAGGTAAGAGGTTGTTATTTATGACGATGTCCCTGGTTCATAGAAAAAAATATTTTTTGTTAGTTGGATAATGAAGCATAGCCCACAGTTCAATGTTTTCCTTCAGTAATAATCAAATTTTAATTGCTGACAAGAAGTGCAAGAAGATGATTTATAAGTGCCAAAGATCAGGGTTTGTTTCAACTGGTGGATCGTAAAAAAAAGTTGGCAGTTAGTAGATTCATTATGCTTTATCTGTTCATTTTCATGAAAGAGAGAAAGACACTTAAGGAGGATGAATAGGAGGCAATGAAGTAAAATGGTGCTTTCTCAAAGAAGAAAACACAAAACTTTGATATCTTGAAGCGCCAAGATGTTGAAAATTTGATATTTTGGAATAAGCTGCAAACGGGTTAAACAGGTTGTTTTTATTTAGGGAGTATAGGGTGGTAACCATGCTGAGTAACCAAGGATATAAGGCAATCCAAGTAGCCAAGTGAGTAGCTATGGATCCAGATCCTTACTAGTCAGCTATGGAAGTGGGGGAAAGGGTCCAAGGGCATTCCTACCCATCAAAGGGAAACTTTCTTTTTGTTCTGCAACCTCTCCCTCCTGGCCTGTAACCCTAAAACGAGAAGGTTTCAAAATATGTGCGTCCTCCCCCACAAAAAAAACATGGATTCTTTGAGTTTTATATAAGTTTTTACGCGGGTAATGAGCGCTCAGGATAACCCATTGAGATGAAAAGTTAAACATATATATAGTCTGAGTTCGAGTTTAGCTTCGCAAGAAACCATAACCTGCAGTGCTGAGAAGGAGGCATATGTATTGGACAAAGTTGAAGATACTTACTTGGGGGTTACTGCTGAGTTGGCTAGGAAGCCTTTAAGAAAGATTTCACAATTGTCTTGTGGGGATCATTTTCGACTATAAATTAGCAGTAACAAGACATAACCTTTGAATATGGGCTGAATATAAGGGTTGAAATACATTTTTGGGCATGTTTCAGTCTTAAAAGGTGATGAATAACAACATTAAACTAGCTTTGGTAAGTTCTAGTCCAATTTTGATGGTTAAAGCTCCAATTTTGGGCATGAGCAGGGATGGTAAGAGAACTCAATTCTCATTTACAAACTATTTGGAGGGGTTTTGAGTGCATTGTGTGCCCTAGAGTAACAATATAAAAATTTGATATAGCCTTTTGCATTAGAAAAGGTGACAAAAGTATAAACAATAGTCATAAAATCCTTAAAAAATCTAGGTTTGATGTGTGTTAGGGATTCATGTGTATGAAACGAAAGCCCTATAGGGGGTGATTTACCTATGTGACCATTCATGCCTTGTTTGGAGTATTGTTCGACTTGCGTGGGGCACTCATGGAAAGTTTGGATAGGTTTGCATGGTAGATTGTGAAGCAATTGTTGTAGTAGCATTTGGATCCTTCAGTCAAGTTGAATCCTTGAATCATTACACAAGTGGAATCCAACAAAGCGTTTGCTCCATATATCTATGGAATTTAACTTAATAAAGGTGCACAATATGGAAGTTTATGAGAAGTTTTGGAGCTTGGGTCTCCTTTTGTTCAGTATATGTGACTTCAGGAAATAAAATTATAAAGATAACCAGTAGGTTTTCTAGTTCTTCTCATAGAGATGAATATTTCAATTTGGAAATGTCCTATATGCTTGGAGGGGAGGTTGGATGAAACTAGTAAATACTTTTTTGTTGCTGTTTCAAAAGGCTTAGCTTTATAGGTCAATATAATGTACAAAGAGTAATCCTTTACATCATTGAATTTCCTCTTACCACCACAATGAGGAAGACAATCATATCCAACTGGGCTATAATAGTAGATGGCACAATGTACTCTCCTAGAAAGGAATGAAATCTAACTCCAACTAGATTTTTATCATGATGTAATGTATTTGATAACAATGTGGCTGTGTTAGATGGAAAACTACCTTATGAAAGCTAACATACATTAGCTTTACTGACCCTGCAATGTTTTAAGAACAAAAACTAACTCTAGTTAGATTTCCATCATTGTGCATTGTGATTGATGACAATTTGGTTGTGCTAGATGAAAAGCTACATTATAAAATCTAACACACATTAGATTACACTCATCATGCAATGATTTAAGGATGAAAGCTAACTCCAGCTTGATTTTCATCACGGTGCAATGTGATCAATGATGATGTGTTGTGTTAGATGGAAAACTATGTTATGAAAGCTAACACACATTATCTTTCACTCATTGTGCCATGTTGTTAGAAGAAAAGCTAACTCCAGCTAGATTTGCATCATGGTGTAATGTATTTGATGACATTGTGGCTGTGTTAGATAGAAAACTACCTTACAAAAGCTAACACACATTAGTTATTACTCACCATGCAACGTTTTAAGAACGAAAGCTAACTCTAGCTAGATTTCCAAAATGGTGCATTTTGATTAATGACAGTGTGGTTGTGTTATATAGAAAACTACATTATGAAAGTTAACACACATTAGATTTCACTCACCATGTAAATATTTAATGTTGAAAGCTAACTCCAACTAGATTTTCATCATGGTGCAATGTGACAATGTGGTTGTGTTAGATGGAAAACTACCTTATGAAAGCTAATACACATTAGCTTTTATTTATTGTGCCATGTTGTTAAAATAAAGCTAATTCCAACTAGATTTTCATCATGGTGTAATGAGCTAACATACATAAGCTTTCATTTATAGTGCCATGTTGTTAGAATAAAATCTAACTCCAACTAGATTTTCATCATGGTGTAATGTATTTGATGACAATGTGGTTGTGTTAGATGAAAAACTACATTATGGAGGCTAATAGACATTAGATTTACTCACCATGCAATGTTTTAAGAACGAAAACTAACTCCAGCTAGATTTCCATCATGGTGCATTGTGATTGATGATAATGTGGTTGTGCTAGATGGAAAAATACACTATGAAAGCTTACACACATTAGATTTCACTATTCGTGCAATGATTTAAGGATGAAAGCTAACTCCAGCTAGAATTCCAACACGATGCAATGTGCTTGATGACAATGTGGTTGTGTTACATGGAAAACTACCTTATGAAAGCTAACACACATTAGCTTTCACTCATTGTGCCATGTTGTTTAAAGGAAAGCTAACTACAGTTAGATTTCCATCATGGTGTAATGAGCTAACACACATAAAATTTTCCTTATAGTGCCATGTTGTTAGAAGGAAAGCTAACTTCAACTAGATTTCCATCATGGTGTAATGTATTTGATAACAATGTGGCTGTGTTAGATGAAAAATTACTTTATGAAAGCTAACATACATTAATTTTATTGACCATGCAATGTTTGAAGAACGAAAGCTAACTCTAGCTAGATTTCCATCATAGTGCATTGTGATTGATGATAATGTGGTTGTGCTGGATAGAAAACTACATTATGGAAGCTAACACATTAGATTTCACTCACTGTGCAATGATTTAAGGATGAAAGCTAACCCCAACTAGATTTCCATTACAGTGCAATGTGATCAATGACAATGTGTTGTGTTAAATGGAAAATTACCTTATGAAAGCTAACACACATTATCTTTCACTCACCATACCATGTTAGAAGGAAAACTAACTCCAGCTAGATTTGCATCATGGTGTAATGTATTTGATGATAATGTGGCTGTGTTAGATAGAAAACTACTTTACAAAAGCTAACACACATTAGCTATTACTCACCGTGCAACATTTTAAGAATGAAAACTAACTTTAGCTAGATTTCCAAAATTGTGCATTTTAATTGATGACAATGTGGTTGTGCTAAATGAAAAAATACATTATGAAAGGTAACATATATTAGATTTCACTCATTGTGCAACGATTTAAGGTTGAAAGATAACTCCAACAATATTTCCATCACGATGTAATGAGACAATGTGGCAGTGTTAGATTAAAAACTACCTTATGGAAGCTTACAAACATTAGCCTTTACTCACTGTGCAATGTTTTAAGAATGAAAGCTAACCCCAGCTAGATTTTTATCATGGTGCATTGTGATTTATGACAATGTGACTTTGTTAGATAGAAAACTACACTATGAAAACTTACACACATTAGATTTCACTCATCGTGCAACGATTTAAGGATGAAAGCTATCTTCAACTAGATTTTCAACACAACGCAATGTCATTGATGACAATGGGGTTGTATTACATGGAAAAATACCTTATGAAAGCTAATACACATTAGCTATAACTCATCGTTCCATGTTAAAAAAAAATCTAATTCCAGCTAGATTTTCATCATGGTGTAATGAGCTAACACACATAAGCTTTTCCTTATAGTGCCATGTTGTTAGAAGAAAAACTAGCTCTAGCTAGATTTTTATCATGATGTATTGTATGTGATAACAATGTGGCTGTGCTAGATGAAAAACTACTTTATGAAAGCTAACATACATTAGTTTACTCATCGTACAATGTTTTAAGAAGGAAAACTAACTCTAGCTAGATTTTCATCTTGATGCATTGTGATTGATGAAGATGTGATTGTGTTAAATAGAAAACTACATTATGAATGCTAACACACATTAGATTTCTCTCACTGTGCAATGATTTAAGGACGAAAGTTAACTCTAGCTATATTTCCAACACGGTGCAATGTGTTTGATGACAATATGGTTGTGTTACATGAAAAACTACCTTATGAAAGATAACACATATTAACTTTCACTCATCGTGCCATGTTGTTAAAAGAAAAGCTAACTCCAGCTAGATTTCCATCATGGTGTAATGTATTTGATGACAATGTGGTTGTGTTAGATGAAAAACTACTTAATGCAAGTTAACATACATTTGCTTTACTCACCATGCAATGTTTTAATAATAAAAGCTAACTCTAGCTACATTTTAATCATGGTGCATTATGATTGATGATAATGTGATTGTGCTAGATGAAAAACTACATTATAAAAGCTAACACAGATTGCGTTTCACTCATTGTGCAATGATTTAAGGATGAAAGGTAACTCCAGCGATAATTCCATCACGAAGCAATGGGATCGATGATGATGTGGTTGTGTTAGATGAAAAACTACTTTATGGAAGCTAACACACATTAGCTTTCACTCATCGTGTCATGTTGTTAGAAGGAAAGCTAATTCCAGGTATATTTGCATCATGATGTAATGTATTTGATGACAATGTGGCTGTGTTAGATGAAAAACTACCTTACGAAAGTTAACGCACATTAGCTATTACTCACCGTGCAACGTTTTAAGAACAAAAGCTAATTCTAACAAGATTTTCAACATAGTGCATTTTGATTGATGACAGTTTGGCTATGTTAAATGGAAAACTACATTATAAAAGCGAACACACATTATATTTCACTCACCATGCAACGAGTTAAGGTCAAAAGCTAACTCCAACTAGATTTCCATCACGGTGCAATGTGACAATGTGATTGTGTTAGATAGAAAACTAATCCGGATGTTGTTAGGAGCAAAGCTAACTTCAACTAGATTTTCATCATGGTGTAATGTATTTGATGACAATGTGGTTGTGTTAGATGAAAAACTAACTTATGAAAGCTAACAACAACTAGATTTCTATCATGGTGCATTGTGATTGATGACAACTTGGTTGTGTTAGATGGAAACTACATTATGAAAGCTAACACATTAGATTTCAATCATCGTGCAATGATTTAAGGACTAAAGATAACTTCAGCTAGATTTTCGTCATGGTGTTATGTATTTGATGACAATGTGACTCTTTTAGATAGAAAACTACTTTGTGAATTCTAACACACATTAACTTTCACTCACCGTGCAATGCTTTAAAAACAAAAGCTAACACTAACTAGATTTCCATCTTGGTGCAATGAGCTAATGCACATTAAGCTTTCATTCATCGTACAATGCTTTAAGAATGAAAGCTAACACATTGTTGAAAAGAAAGTTAATTATAGCTAGATTTCCATCATCATGTTATGTATTTGATGACAATCTGATTGTTTTAGATAGAAAGCTACATTTCAAAAACTAACACACATTAACTTTCACTCAACCGTGCAATGTTTTAAGAACAAAAGCTAACTCTAGCTAGCTTTCCATCATGGTGCAATGAATTAACACACATTTGCTTTCACTCATCATGCCATGTTGTTAGAAGGAAAGCTAACTCCAGCTAGATTTCCATCATGGTGTAATGTATTTGAGGACAATATGACCGTGTTAGATGGAAAACTAATTTATGACAGTTAACACATTATCTTTTACTCAACGTGCAATGTCTTAAGAACAAAAGCTAACTCCAACTAGATTTCCATCATGGTGAATTGTGATTGATAATAATGTGGTTGTGCTAGATGAAAAAGTACATTATGAAAGCTAACACACATTAGATTTCACTCACCGTGCAATGAGTTAAAGACGAAAGATAATACCAACTAGATATCCATTGTGGTACAATGTGATGGATGATAATGTGGTTGTGGTAAATGAAAAACTACCTTATGAAAGCTAACACACATTAGCTTTCTCTCATCATGACATGTTAAAATAAAAGATAACTCCAGCTATATTTCCATCATGGTGTGATATATTTGATGACAATGTGGTTGTTTTAGATAGAAAGTTACTTTATGAAAACTAACACACATCAGCTTTCACTCATCGTGCAATTTTTTAAGAATGAAAGCTAACTCCAGCTACATTTCTATCATGGTGCAATGTGATTGATGACAATGTGATTGTCTTAGATTTAAAACTGCATTATGAAAAACTAACACACATTACCTTTTACTCACAGTGCAATGTTTTAAGAATGAAAGTTAACTGTAACTAAATTTTCATCATGGTTCTATGTAATTGATGACAATATGGTTTTGTCAAATGAAAAACTAATTGATGACAATGTGGTTGTGTCAAATGAAAAACTACCTTATGAAAAGTAACACACTTTAGCTTTCACTAACCATGCAATGTTTTAAGAATGAAAACTAATTTCAGCTAGATTTCCATCGTAGTGCAATGTGATTGATGACAATGTAGTTGTGTTAGATGGAAAACTTCCTTATGAAAGAAATCGCATGTTAGGTTTCACTTACCATGCTATGTTCTTAGAAGAAAGCTAACTCCATTATATTTTCATTATGGTGTAATGTATTTGATAACAATGTGGTTGTGTTAGATAGAAAACTACCATATTAAAACTAACACAAATTAGCTTTTAGTCACCATGCAATGTTTTATGAATGAAAGCTAACTACAGCTAGATTTTCATCATGGTGTATTGTGATTTATGACAGTGTGATTTTGTTAAATGAAAAACTACATTATGAAAACTAACACAGCTATAATCATGGTGTAATGTGATTGATGACAATGTGATTTTGTTAGATGAAAAACTA
>LPNX010402011.1:312030-449241 GCA_001517045.1 Pseudotsuga menziesii
AGCTGTACTGATGATTTACTTTTGTCAAGTAGGTGAGAAACCATGTTTGAATTTGGGGCTTACTTAGCGTTTTGCTAACTCAAATAAACAACATACTCAACAAAGACACAAATAATTACTATGACAATATTTCTAATTGTTATAGTAACAAATACAATGTTGGTATTATGTCATAAAATAATTTAATCAACTTAACATTAAATACAAACTATAAATAATATTACTAGACATTATGTAAGGATTCAAAGTCTATGACTTTCCTCGTCTTGAAAGAACTCAATCTAGAGGAAGTTCTAAATTCTAGATCCATTAAATAATTACAAATTTAATGAAATATGTGTTATTAGTTTCAAATATAGAAAAACTAATACAACTTTAATTTTTATAAGTTATAGAAAGAGGACTTGCATTTAGTTACTGCTAGTTGTACTCATGATTTACTTTTGTCAAGTAGGTGAGAAACCATGTTTGAATTTGGGGCTTACTTAGCGTTTTGCTAACTCAAATGGACTGCTGGTTCTTACAGGTTCAGTAGGTAAGTGTATGATCAAGTAGGAGTTTATTTTAAATTATGTCGAGAAGTACTTCTTTAGCATGTTAATGATGCTAGTATAAAAATTGATTATTAAGCTGCAAGTCTCCGATGAGGTAAGGTAAATTCCTTTCGTTGTTTTGGATCTATGACAATATTTATATTTAAGCCATAATGACTTTTATCCTTAACATAAATAATGCTATTTACAAGAATGAGTTCTTCCAAGGTTTCTTTCTGTTGTAAGATGATTATCTTTTATAAATTATAGTACCTAGTGAATTTTAGATTTCCACAGTGAACATAGAGATCATGATCTTGGTGTATCATTACTCCGACTGTTTCATGATATTACTGCTATTTTATGTTTATAACTCAAGTGTACTGCTCTTTAAGTATGAACATAACCTTTTGTTTTTCATTGGTAAACTTTTCAATGAGTTATTAGTTTTTTTATGAAAAACTCTTGCAATAAGGTTTGTCTTCAGTCTCCTTGAAGACTCCTTCATTTATCAGCATCTAGTTTTTATGTGGAGAAGTTAAAGGCTTTTCCAGTTTATAAAATAAATCATAATAACATTATATTGAATACTCTATTTTTCCTTTACTAGCCATGAAACAATACCAAACTTGTTTGATTTGTTGCAAATATGATTACCTTGTTACACAGCTAGTAGACAAGCTGTATTCTTAATCTCTATATTATAACCATGATACAATTGTTATTTGCAATATTACAAAACTATGTTGATTTATGATTTAACAATATCAAGCTATACCCATCATCCTAACTTATAACCTAAGGTAGTTGTATCTACCTATCGACTACTATATGTAATCGAAACTAATGGCAATATACATTATAAGATTTGCTCCTTTAATATACTAATTCCAAGGCATGGTATAATATTATCGATGGCAAAGTTGACATGATGAGCAATCATATGAAATATTATAATATGGTTGATAGCATGATTTGTATTATTGGCAATGATATGTTTTATAATCGAATGTGCAGTGTTGACAATAGAACTCGACCCACACTTGGTTAAATTTTTGGAAGGGAACATGGACAAGCATCCTCCATGCATTGGTTGACTTAAAATGAATGAAACCCTACTCCTTTGCATTTTTATCTGAGGGTTTATCCTCCTGTAGGATGTGCTGTGAGTCCTTGCAGCCATGGGAGGCCTGCAACTTCTTTAAACTTTAGTGCTGTAGCCTGCATTACTGTGCAAAGTAGTTTATGGTATCGTGGTTTGTGTTTTGGTTTATTTTATGAGTTAAGGGAAACACAGTGTGAGTGATTTAAGGCTTCTTCACGTGGCTCGAAGCCTGTAACTGGTTTTACCCTTGTGTCTATTCGTTCTTTTCCTTGGCATTGTAGAAATTGAGACTGTCTCTTTGCTGTCTCTATCACAGAGTTGGCTTAAGGATTTCCTTGGTTTAGTGTATTCGAGCTGGGTGATTGTTTCTTATCGGGTCCAATTTCTTCTTGTTCACAGGTATACGCTTTTGCCTTGCCCGAAATTCCTTTTGTAAAATTATTTACTAAGTTAGGGTTTTAGTAATTTATGACTCAGAGTTTTAAATATTGTTTGGATTATAATGTTTCAGGCTCCTGCTAATAGCTCCAGGATTTGTGTGGAATGCAAGCTCGTGCATTTGATAACTTCATGGGCTTCCAACTGGTAAGCCCCAGTCTTGTCGTGGGTTCTCCTTGCTTGTGGTTTGGGTTGTTGGATAAAAGTTCTTATGGTTGGAAACATGGCTTCAGATTCTTTGTTGGTTAAGATATTAGTTTGTTTATTATTACCCATGTTTTATTTGAAAACCCTTGCGATTCTTCACTGGGTAACACAGGCTCTTGAAGACATGATGTACAAGTGTTTTTGGTTAAGCAGTTTCAACCTTAAAGATTAAGTGATGTAAGGCTGTTGTTTAAGTTTATAAAGAACCTCCTCTGTGCTTAGCGATGTTAAGTGACCTTTGTCTCATTTGCTTCAGTTTTTATTTTACATTTGAACTTCAAGAAAATGAAGACTGTGAACTGGGTTTTACTTATCCTGTCAGTAATGTATTTTATTTATAGTTAATATAAAAGACTTATGTATATTTGGTTTATTTAGCAGGCTTGGGTTTCGACTCATCGACTCTACAGGCTATAAGCCTACATTTGATTAATGATTTTATACTACAAATGGTTAATAATTACTGGTTTATTTTATTCATGATTTACATATGTATTGTATTTATTAATACCCTGTAATTATAATTATTTTAAAGCACTGTTGTGAAATGATAATTTAAATTCTACGACACTTCTTTGAACATGCTGTTTAACCCTATAGTTTAAAATAAATCCTTGTTTATACTTATAGCATTAATAAATTTGTTTTCTAAATAGGATAAGGAAAGATTATATGACTTACAGTTATAAGTATTATGCTAACTCTGTAAGAAACTGAGAAATCCTAAACAATTTTGCTTCTAAATCTTAGTTAATAAATACTTAGGGTTTAGTACAACATATTTCAAACTAGGGTAATGTTGACTTTCAGTAATTTTTGTAAAATAAAAGGATTATAAAAGAATCCTTAGGTCGTGGATAAGACACACCCTGGGCTATAAAGTTAATATTTATAAACTGTTTTATTATTTCCTTTTCACATGTTTTCTTAAATATTACTTGCTTACTTTACTTCTGTTAATTATAATATCTTATATTTTATCAGTATACTAATACTGGAAATAATAATATTTACTATTTTCTTTTATACCTATGTTTCTATTTAGTTGGTTGAAATAAATAAGTGCAGACAATACATAGCACTGCTAATTAGTGAAATTCATAAACATTGAAGTGAAATCTATCTATTATTTACATTCAAATAAAAGAATCGTATCTACTGTTTACATTCTAATAAAAGAAACATTTCATTTACGTAAGACAATCTAATTGTGCTAGAGTATGACCTGAGTTCAGGTGTGGAAAAACACAGCTTAGAGATTTTTATTCTATCTATTTCACTATTTACATTTCCATTTCCATTTCTACTATAATCTATAATTTTACTGAACCTAACATTACACAGTTACCTTTCATTCATAAACCCTAAACACTAACATGCCTGTAGTAGATAAACTAAGAATTATTTAACTTAAGACAAATAAAGAAAATAGAACCTGTTGAGGACAAGACGAAAACATCTTAAGGAGGCTGTTCCTCCCAACCAAAATCCTGGAGAGCACTCAAACAATTCTTCCTCAGGACCCTCAAGCTTGTTCCCGGTCTTCTTGGCTAAGAACTGGGTGGAGAATGCAACTGTAAGACCTCTGTCACCGGACTGGTCCAATTACCTCAGTAATAAAAATATGCTCTCAGCAGTATGATCTTCAGTTTAGAAGCTGGAACTAGATCAATATCAGCAGTTATTCCCTCAAACAAACTCTTGAATCCCCTCCATTTAATTTCTCTGGAGTAAATTCATTCACCCTGAATGATCACTTCTCTAGAATGAGCAGCCTCAACTCTCTTCAATGGGAAATTTTATAGAGATGCCTAGGTTTTTTGGGTCAGTTTTCATTAAATGAGCCACCTGCTCTGATTCCACTTTCTTGGGGAATCATGACCACAAATATAGGGAAGTTGCCACCTGCAACAGTTGGAAGTGGTTTGAGGATGCTACCACTTGTGAGTTTTCTCTCCACCAAGTCTCCTCCACCCATTTACCAGTAAACACTCTTTTAATAGCTTCCCTAAGCTGTTGTCTCCTCATTTATTTATTTATAAATAAAATATTCTGAATTTACATTAAATTTTCTTGATCCGACTGGGTCATGAATTACAACTTAGCATAAAATTTAATACAATGTTCCTCAAATATTATAAAATTGTTTTTGCAAATTAGAGCATGTGACATACACACCCCCTTAAATTATAACAGCGTCCTTGATGTTATTTATTCCTCGTTCTCAAAGTTTCCCTGAAATAGAATTGGATATGCATCCCGCATATGACTTTCCAATTCCCAAGTGGCCTCCTCTGGACTAAGGTGCTTCCATTGCACCTTGAATTGACCAATGGTGCAGTTCCGAAGTGAGATCTTCCTCTGCTTGAGGATACAGTTCGGTTCCACTAGAAAATCTCCTTCAGGTTCCACCCACACATCATTCCAGTTAATAACATGAGTAGCATCATGCACATATTTATTTAATACAGAAATGTGAAAAACATTGTGAAATCTTAAATTCAGTGGTAAAGTAACTGATAGGATACCTGTTCGATCTTGGAGAGTATTTCAAAAGGACCATAATAACGAGGTGCTAGTTTGGCACAAATACCCAACCTCAGAGAACTCTTTTTGGGTCTCACCTTGATGAAAACATGTTCAACTACCTGGAGCTCCTTTGGAGTTCGTTTAAGGTCTTCTTGACTTTTCTGTCGATCTTGCGCAATTTTCATATTACCGTGTACCTACTTTACAATTACTTCCATTTATTTCAATAATTCAGGTCCTAATACTAACGTGTCCACTGGATTACTCCAAGAGATAGGAGTGTTACATTTCCTTCCATACAGAATTTCGAAAGGACTATATCTAGCTGAAGCTTGATAATTATTATTGTAAGCAAATTCTACCAGGTGTAAATAATCTTCCCATTTACCTGGCTTTTCCTTTACATACATTCTTAGTAAATATTTCAGTACCTGATTTACTCTTTCAGCCCGTCCATTAGTTTGAGGATGGAAGGAGGTACTAAAATTTAACAAGGTATTTAGTCCTTTAAACAGAGATCTCCAAAAGTTACCTGTAAATTTAGGGTCCCCGTCTAAAATTATGACCTTCGATATCCCATGCATTCGAAAAATTTGCTTTAAGAAAATATCATCTATATTTGCAACTTTATAAGTAGTTTTTACAGGTATAAAATGGGTTGCTTTACTCAATTTGTCAACCACTACCATTATGGAGTCATTTAAGTTCTGATTTTTAGGTAGTCCAGTAACAAAATCAAGGCTAATTATTTCCCATTTCTAGCTAGGAATGGGAAAAGGATGAAGTAGCCCAGCTAGATACTAATGTTCAGTTTTTACTTGCTGACATTCAAAGCATCTAGCAATATATTCTGCCAGTTCAGTCTTCATGTTTGGCCATAAATAATCTTTTCTTAGCATGGTTATAGTTTTCTGATAACCCGGATGCCATGAATAAGGAGTTTTATGGATTTAATCTAAAATTAATAACTTAATCTTAGGTACATTAGGCACATATATTCGGTCTTTATACAATAATAATACTTTTTATTCAAGCTGTACCCTATACTTAGACTTTCTATTGGATTTTCTTTTGCTTTTGCTTGTAACTTTAGGTAATTTTGATCTTGTTCTATCCCTGCTTTAAGCTGTTCTTCCAAATCTGTTGTATAAGTGTTGATAGCTGCTGTAAAATTCAGCTTTGCATTTCTACTTAATGCATCAATAACTTTATTTTCTTTCCCTTTAATGTGTTGAATTTCAAAATCATATTCACTTAGAAAATCTAGCCACCTAGCTTTCCTAGCATTTAGGTTAGGTTGATCTAATAGATATTTTAATCCCTTATTATCCGTCATTAAGATAAATTTTCTTCCAATTAGATGATGATGCCACATATTAAAGAATGTATGACAACAACTAATTCCAAGTCATAGGTTGCATAATTCTTTTCATGAATCTTCAATTTCCTAGACTCATAAGCAATGGCATGTCCTTCCTGAGTCAATACTCCACCTAAACTGTCATTGCAGGTGTCAGTACATACTATAAAATCTTTATTTAGATCAACAATTCTTAAAATTGGTGCACTAGTTAATAAGGTTTTTAACTTTTTAAAACTATCTTCACACTTCTGATTCCAATCAAATTTCTTTCCCTTTTTCTGCAAAGAGGTTATCGGATTTGCAATTCTCAAAAAGCCTTCGATGAATCTCCAACAATAACCGGTAACCGCATGAATGATCGGACATCAGTTACATCTTTAGGAACTGGCCAATCTTCGACTGCCTTAATCTTTTTGGGATCCACCGAAATTCCTTCTTTAGTCACCACATGACCTAAGAATTGGATTTTATCCTTAAAGAAGTCGCATTTACTAAACTTCGCAAAGAGTTGATGTTCTCGCAACTCTTGCAAGACAATTTTTAAATGTTCTTTATGTTCTTCTTCAGATTTCGAATAAATTAATATGTCATCGATAAACACGACCATAAGTTTATCCAGATATTTATGCATTACATTATTCATTAGACACATAAAAACAACTGGAGTGTTAGTAAGCCCGAATGGCATGACGACAAACTCTTAATGTCTATATCGAGTCCTAAAAGATGTTTTAAATATGTCTTCATCTTTAATTTTGACTTGGTGATATCCAAACCATAAGTCAATCTTTGAAAATACCATGGCTCCACATAGTTGATCAAACAGATCATCTATGCGAGGTAACGGGTATCTATTGTTGATATTCATCTTATTTAATTGGCGATAATCTATGCATAGTCGTAGAGTTCTATTTGTTTTCTTAACAAAGATGACAGGTGCCCCCCAGGGAGATACACTGGGTCAAATATAATTCTTGTCAATAAGTTCTTTTAAATATGAATTAAGTTCATTTAATTCGAGTATATTCATTCGATAAGGGGATTTTGCGCTAGGCACTGCACCAGGTACCAGCTCAATGATAAAATCTAATTCCCTCTTCAGAGGTAGTCCCAGAATTTCTTCCGGAAATACATCTGCATATTCCTTTAGAACTGGTATATCCTCCAATTTTAATTTATCTACACTGTTTAGATTTTTTTCATTGGTTACTGTTACTGCATAAGCCTTACAACCTTTCCTAACAGATCTCTTAAGTTGCAGAGCAGAAATTTGCCTTACGATTGTTTTCCTAGGGATTCCCTCTATGCTTATTAATTTTCAATCATTATTTATATAAGTAAAGGTTTTATCAAAGCAATTGAAGACCACCCTATGTTGCTCTAACCAATCCTTACCAATTAATATGTCATATGAACCTAAAGGTAGTACATTGAGCTTAACAAAAGTTTCAAATTGATCCATAGTTATCGCACAATTCTTTACAAAGCTAATTACCTTTCTCTTTGCACCAGTAGCTAACTGAACTAACCAAGAACTTGCAAACTTTTCAACTGGAAGTTTACACTTTTCTACCAAGTTAGGAGAAATATAGCTTAAAATAGCTCCTGGATCAATTAAAAAAGATATGGGTGTTTGATTTATCTTACCTTCTACTTCCACCATGGAAGTTTGATAGTCTGCTTACCGATTCTCCAAAGCTGCATTGATCCTGGGTATAGTCCTCGCTAAATCACCAACAGTCATCTCCTCCTGTATTGTGTGGATATTTCTAATAGTGTTTTTCTGATTGGGATAGACTAATGCATAACGTGGACCATTGCATTCCCAACACTTCATGGGTTCTTTTCGTTCAAATTTTTTTGTGTAATTACTATGATTGTTAGCAGACACTTTATTCTTTTGATTGTTCGTATTGGTCTGTGAATTACTCTTATTCCCATGGAAATTCTTATTCAAATTTTTTTTGGTGTTATTATTTTTAGAATTCCAATTAGGCACAAAATCTTTCTTCTTTTGATCAAATTTATTATTCCTTTTGGCCTTCCAGTTGGCCATACTCTCCTTTTTTCGATTCTGTTCATAACAAAAATTCGCTTTCCTCATGGATTCTTCTAGGGTTTTAGGATTGTCGTACTCAATCCTATCCTTTATGTGATAAGGTAAACAACTGAGAAACCGCTGTACCTTTGGTTTCTCATCCACAATGTATGGCACATACCTAAGCAGACTTAGAAACTTACTGTTCAATTCTTTCATATTCATTGTACCTAGTTTTAGCTCATAGAATTCTTTAGCTCTTTCTTCATAGTACTGTTCAGATAAAAATTTCTTTTTGAAGTATTTCTTGAATGTTATCCAATTTATGTTCTTATCTCTTATAGATTTCACTCTTTTCAAGTCTTGCCACTATATATCAACTTTCCCTATAAGATTATAAATAGCCATCCTAGCCTTCAATTGGTTATAATAGTTAGGAATCTGGAAGTACTTCTTTATCCCGGATAACCAGGATTTCGCTTCCTCCCCCTTTTCAGTTTCTCCATTAAATGTTGGCGGCTTGATCTTCTTAAACTCCCCAGAGATTTCTTCATAAGGTTTATATTTTCTTTTCCTAGTATGGTGGTTATCCTCACTACTGTCACTAGTATAATGAGAGTTACGTTGATCACCATATACTTCGGAAGATGAGCTACTTTCATTTTTAATCTGTTTAGTATTTTTATAGTTATGTTGATAACTTATATCTTTCGAATCAAATATTTTACCTTTTTTCTCAATATGAAATATTTCTATTAAGATCTGATTCAACTCGTCCTGAGCTCTCAGAATCCTCTCATTTTCTTTCTTAACAGATTCCATTTCTGATTTTAATTCTTTTACTGTTTGTAATAGTTCGGAAGAACTAGTGGTTATATATTCTTGTATAGGTTCTCTTTGTAGATGAACTTGTTCAATATAAGGAGATTCCTCTTCTGCATATTCTTCCAATATTTCCATACTTGTCATTAACTCATAAACAAATTTCCCTGTGTATATCATTCAAAGAAAACAACATCAGCATAATGATTTAGATTTACTGTTCCATATAAGCAAGTTGAGCTTCATCAAGGCCTAGTGTTTGAACCTTGTGCTCTGATACCACATGTAATAACCCAAAATTTAGTTGCTGATAGCTGTACTGATGATTTACTTTTGTCAAGTAGGTGAGAAACCATGTTTGACTTTGGGGCTTACTTAGCGTTCTACTAACTAAAAAATATTTCTAGTTCTTACAGGTTCAATAGGTAAGTGTATGATCAAGTAGGAGTTTATTTTAAATTATGTCGAGAAGTACTTCTTTAGCATGTTAATGATGCTAGTATAAAAATTGATTATTAAGATGCAAGTCTCTAATGAGGTAAGGTAAATTCCTTTCATTGTTTTGGATCTATGATAGTATTTATATTTAAGCCATAATGACTTTTATCCTTAACATGAATAATGCTACTTACGAGAATGAGTTCTTCCAAGGTTTCTTTCTATTGTAAGATGATTATCTTTTATAAATTATAGTACCTATTCAATTATAGATTTCCACAGTGAGCATATAGATCATGATATTGGTGTATCATTACTCCGACTGTTTCGTGATCTTACTGCTATTTTATGTTTATAACTCAAGTGTACTAGTCTTTAAGTATGAACATAACCTTCTATTTTTCATTGGTAAATTTTACAATGAGTTATTAGTTTTTTTATGAGAAACTCTTGCAATAAGGTTTGCCATCAGTCTCCTTGAAGACTCCTCCATTTATCAACATCGATATTTTATGTGGAGAAGTTAAAGGATTTTCCAATTTATAAAATAAATCATAATAACATTATATCAATACTCTATTTTTCCTTTACTAGCCATGAAACAATACCAAACTTGTTTGATTTGTTGCAAATATGATTATCTTCTTACACAGCTAGTAGACAAGCTGTATTCTTAATCTCTAGATTATAACCATGATACAAGTGTTATTTGCAATATGACAAAACTATGTTGATTTATGATTTAACAATATCAAGCTATACCCATCATCCTAACTTATAACCTAAGGTAGTTGTATCTACCTATCAACTACTATATGTAATCGAAACTAATGGCAATATACATTATAAGATTTGTTCCTTTAATATACTAATTCCAAGGCATGGTATAATATTATCGATGGAAAAGTTGACATGATGAGCAATCATATGAAATATTATAATATGGTCGATAGCACAATTTGTATTATTGGCAATGATATGTTTTATAATTGAATGTGCAGCGTTGACAATAGAACTCGACCCACACTTGGTTAAATGTTTTGAAGGGCACGTAGACAAGCCTCCTCCATGCATTGGTTGACTTAAAATTAATGAAACCCTACTCCTTTGCATTTTTATCCGAGGGTTTATCCTCTTGTAGGCTGCGCTGTGAGTCCTTGCCGCCATGGGAGGCCTGCAACTTCCTTAAAATTTGGCGATGTAGCTTGCATTACTGTGCAAAGTAGTTTATGGTATCATGGTTTGTGTTTCAGTTTCTTTTGTGAGTTAAGGGAAACACAGTGTGAGTGATTTAAGGCTTTTACACATGGCTCGAATCTTGTAACTGGTTTTACCCTTGTGTCTATTCGTTCTTTGCCTTGCCATCGCAGAGCTTGAGACTGTCTCTTTGATGTCTCTGTTGCAGAGTTGGCTTAAGGGTTTCCTTGGTTTAGTGCATTCGAGTTGGGTGGCTGTTTCTTCTTGGGTCCAATTTCTTCTTGTTCACAGGTATACACTTTTACCTTGCCCGAAATTCCTTTTGCCAAATTATTTACTAAGTTAGGGTTTTAGTAATTTATGACTCAGAGTTTTAAATATTGTTTGGATTATAATCTTGTAGGCTCCCACTGACAGCTCCAGGCTTTATGTGGAATGCAAGATCATGCATTTAATAACTTCATGGGCTTCCAACTGGTAAGCCCTGATCTCATCATGGGTTCTCCCTACTTGTGGTTTGGGTTGTTGGATAAAAGTTCCTATGGTTGGAAACATGGCTTCGGATTGTCTGTTGGTTAAGATATTAGTTTGTTGATTATTGCCCATGTTTTAGTTGAAAACCATTGCAATACTTCGCTGGGTAACACAGGCTCTTGAAGCCGTGATGTAAAGGTGGTTTTGGTTAAGCAGTTTCAGCCTTACGGCTTAAGTGATGTAATGCTAATGTTTAAGTTTATAAAGAACATCATCTCTTCTCAAAGATGTTAAGTGACCTCTATCTCATTTGCTTCAGTTTTTCTTTTACATTTGAACTTCAAGAAAATGAAGACTGTGAACTGGGTTTTACTTATCCTGTCAGTAATGTATTTTATTTACAGTTAATATAAAAGACTTATGTATATTTGGTTGATTTAGTAGGATTGGGTTTCGACCCATCGATTCTATAGGCTATAATCCTACCTTTGATTAAGGATTTTATACTACAAATGGTTAATAATTACTGGTTTATTTTATTCATGATTTACATATGTATTGTATTTATTAATACTCTGTAATTATAATTATTTTAAAGCACTGTTGTGAAATAATAATTTAAATTCTAGGACTCTGCTTTGAACATGCTGTTTAACCCTATAGTTTAAAATAAATCCTTGTTTATATTTACATCATTAATAACTCTGTTTTGTAAATAGGATAAGGAAAGATTATATTACTTACAGTTATAAGTATGATGCTAACTATGTAAGAAAATGAGAAATACTAAACAGTTTTGCTTCTAAATATTAGTTAATAAATACTTAGGGTTTAGTACAACATATTTCAAACTAGGGTAATGTTGACTTTCAGTAATTTTTGTAAAATAATTGGATTATAAAAGAATCCTTAGGTCCTGGATAAGACACACTCTGGTTTGTAAAGTTAATGTTTATAAAATGTTTTATTATTTCCTTTTCACATGTTTTCTTAAATATTAGTTGCTTACTTTACTTCTGTTAATTATAATATCTTATATTTTATTAGTATACTAATACTGCAAATAATAATATTTACTATTTTCTTTTATACCTATGTCTCTATTTAGTTGGCTGAAATAAATAAGTGCAGACAATACATACCACTACTATTTAGTGAAATTCATAAACATTGAAGTAAAATCTATCTACTATTTACATTCAAATAAAAGAATCATATCTACTATTTACATCCAATAAAAGAATCATTTCATTTACCTAAGACAATCTAATTGTGTTAGAGTACGACCAGAGTTCAGGTGTGGAAAAACACAGCTTGGAGATTTTAATTCTATCTGTTTCACTATTTACATAATCATTTCCATTTCTACTATAATCTATAATTTTACTGAACTTAACATTACACAGTTACCTTTCATTCATAAACCCTAAACACTAACATGCCTGTAGTAGATAAACTAAGAATTATTTAACTTAAGAAAAATAAAGAAAATAGAACCTATTAAGGACAAGACGACAATAGCTTAAGGAGGCTATTCCTCCCAAAAAAACTCCTGGAGAGCGCTCAAACAATGCTTCCTCAATACTCCTGAGCTTGTTCCTGGTCTTCTTGGCTGATAAATGGGTGGAGAATGCAACTATAAGACCTTTGTCACCTGACTGGTCCAATTACCTCAATAATAAAAATATGCTCTCAGCAGTATGATCTTCAGCTTAGAAGCTGCAACTAGATCAATCTCAGCAGTTATCCCCTCAAACACACTCCAGACTCCCCTCCATTGAATTTCTCTTGAGTAAATTCATGCACCCTAAATGATCACTTCTCTAGAATGAGTAGCCTCAGCTCTCTTCAATGGGAAATTTTATAGAGATGCCTAAGTCTTCTAGGTCAGTTTTCATTAAATGAGCCACCTGCTATGATTCCACTTTCTTGGGGAATCATGACCACAAATATAGGGAAGTTTCCACTTGCAACAGTTGGAAGTGGTTTGAGGATGTTGCCACTTGTCAGTTTGCTCTCCACCCAGTCTCCTCCACCAATTTACTAGTAAACACTCTTTTAACAACTTCCCTAAGTTGTTGTCTCCTCATTTATTTATTTATAAATAAAATATTCTGACATTAAATATTCTTGAACCCATTGGGTCATGGATTACAACTTAACATAAAATTTAACACAATGTTCCTCAAATATCATAAAATTGTTTTTGCAAATTGGGGCATGTGGCAGGTCAGGAACGAATCATGTACACATGCATCATTCAATTTCCTTAAGTCAACACAAATGCAGTATTTAACTTTCTTTTTGTCTTGGACCACCATAGGACTCATCCACTCAGATTCTTCCATAGGCTCAATGATCCCAGCATCAAGCATCCGGTCAATCTCAACCTTCACATGGGCCTTGTATTGGGGATTGAGTCAATACGGTCTCTGTCGCACTGGTTTGGCATCTGGTTTCAACATGATTTTCATCTACCCCAAGTCTCCTAAAATTCCTTTCATCTTTGAAAACCATGTCGAATAAAGGTCCTTGAATTCATGTAGCAGGTCTGTGATCCTAGCCATGGTCTCCTTGTCCCAGTAGTCTCTGACATTGGCAAATTTTGGGTTCTTTGCCGACCCAATGTTAAATTTTTGGATCTTCAACAATTGATTCATTGAGTCCATTAGTATGTCGAGGGATGCGACATCATGGATTCCTTCAGATTCTGAAATATTAACATTTTGCAACTCATCATCATCTTTAGGTTCCCCTGACAAGTTGTAGCAAGCCATCATGGAATGAATTGAACAATGCGCATGTGCATCAACTGGATAGGCAACAGGGGTGACCTTGAGTATGACGTCACAGATGATTTGTAAAGAATTACATACCTCTGGATTGATGTCCTGAAAACTAAATGTCTGCGCAAAACAAACAGACAACTCTTCCCAAGTGGTGATAGTCCTACACAACTCGGCCACCACATACCAGGATCTTGGCATTTCTTCCAGAGTGTGAACAAAACTGTGGACGCTTTCATCCCTGGGTCTCAACACCCATAAAGTATGACACAATCAAATGACTGGTGGGATTGTTGATGTATTTGTAACTTCGAAATGTATTCATCTATGTATCTTATGTATTATAACCCGATGTTTATTTCAGGATGTATCTATTATGTAATTGAATCATGTTGTCATGCCCCGATGTTTCGATCAGAAGAATCAATAATGTAAACAAGTCATGTCAAGTCATAGTGAGTAACCATCTGATTGTGTAATGGTTAAATTCCCGGTAGTTCCAGGGCACTAGGGTTATTAGAGTCTCCTAGTAGAGGTCGGCCCTAGTAGGGTTTTAGTCATGTCAGGATTAGTATAAATAGAGAGCTGGGGTCTCTATTTAGAACACATCACTAACACACTCAAGTGTAGCGCATAGTTGAGGAAGGAGAAGACAATGGGGCTAGACAAGAAGAAGATTACTGCTGTCGGGAGTGCATCTTACTATTTTGGGGTTTTACATCTTGTGCTGATTCTATCTCTGAGGAAGTTGCGGGGTTTTCTCCATTTATGGTTTCCCTGATGAAAAACACTGTGTTCATTGTCTCTTGTGTTTGATTGCTGTACTTGTTCTCTCAGTAAAGATCCTAACATAATGCTAGATTAATGTTGAAAAACTAACATGGTATCAGAGCTAACCTGAGAAGAAGACACTGTGAAGCTGTGGAAACTAGGGCTTCCTAGTTTGTGCATCTTCCTCCACATATTTTCAGCAAAAGCAAGGTGGAATAACTCTCCTCCTTAGGGCGCATCTTTTTGTCAAATCCGAATCCAATTCTGAGGTTTTTCAGTTTTGGACCTGTCACTGCTATCGAAAATTAGGGCTTTTCACAGAAGAGGAATTTTTTAGTGACCCAGGAATGGATTGATCTCCTCCCCAAAATCAAAGTTAGCCAAAAATATTAAGGAATTTGGGTGGACAGAACTCTGGAAAAGCAAAACCCTAATTTGCTCCTAAACCAGCTCTACAGGATTTCAGCTCAAGTTTCAGATCCGACATCTTGAACCTGGTAAGATCTAAAATATTTTGTATTTCCATTTGAGGTTCTCAATTAAGATGTCTCATCATACCAAGCTTGATGAAAATCTTAAGGGAACTGATAATTTCTGAGCCTGGAAGTATAGGATCTCCCTGGTCCTGGAAGAAAATGAGTTAGACTCCTACATCCATGAGGAGGTTCTAGTTCTAGAGGGAGATGAGGCAAAGGCCTTACATAAGAAGAAGATGGTTATGGTGTTATAGCTGATTTTACCACTCCAGGTGAATCACACCTTGTATGGCCTTCCCCTGTCCCGCTGTAGACTCCTTCGACCCCATGGACCATTTTTTGTCCTTTGATGTTTCCTTGACCATCCCTAAAAACATGTGAAAAATCATACACGCGACTTTTAAACCTATAAGCGCGTATATATGCGGGTTTGACCACTAAAACCGCATACATCGGGATGTGTACAAAATCCAAATCCTTTTGGAGTTTTCCTTGACATGGATCTGACTCATTTGACTCTTGGCCTTCCCTATGCCTTGAGATCGCTCGAATTTGACCTTTCATTACCCCTTTGAAAAGATATATAAGGAACCCCTTGGTACATTAAAGGCATAAGAGAGAATTGAGAGAAAAGAAACTATAGTCCATTGTTGCCGGAACTTATGCTTGAGTCTGCATCCTTTTGTCCCTTGGAGCACTTTTGTGTTCTTCCCAAGCTTGCCTTTTACTTGTGAGCTTGCTATTGAGAGATGGAGGATTGAGGTGGTGGAGGCCCAAGTGGGGGATTCAGTTTCTCTGGTTTGTAGATGTGCCATCAGAGGTTGTATCTTGTAATATCTGATTTATATTAATAGAAATATCTTTTCCTGTCCAATAATGTGTGTTTGAATGAATATTTTATCCATTGGATTATGTCAAATGCTTATACATTATTGATTATATATGCTAGAATAGATATAACACCATGATATATAGAATGCTTGTATTGTTTACTTGTTGTTGAGGAAGTAATCTATCAATTCAAGCTGAAGTTGGAAAGCTCAACGGGGATCTACTTCAACCGTCCAGAATAAGGTACGAGGTCTGATCCTTTAGTGTTAGACATTTAATTTCTATTGCATATTGGAAAGGATTGATTTCTAGAGTCAAGCTGTGTGTTGTGGTACCCCAGGACATAGGAATTTCTCTCCATAAGAGATTTGGCGACTCTGCTGGGGAGTTCCTAGTAGTTGTCCTTTGGGGGTTGTTTTATCAGCATTCAATGAATTTGAATTGCTTTATCTCTCATTTTTTTGTGTCGGGTCTCAGGGCATGTATGCCTGGTAGGGCCTAATTGGTGTGAAGTTTGTCTCAGCTTGTTTGTTTGCCTTGATTTTATGCATCTTTCTTCTTGTACGTGATTTTTTAACTCACAGTCGTGTATACACGCAGGTTTCTCTACGATTTCTGTGTATACACGTGGGTTTACTGCAAACAGTCGCATATGCCCTTGCTTTTGCCTTTTTGTGGGAGTTAATTGGTTGTTGGGTGAATTTTGATATTTGCTGAGTCTCCTTTGGCACTGCCTGAGTCTGTTAATACCTCTGTTTCTGACTAGAAAAGTTTTTTTAGGCTAAATTTTTTTTTAAGAAGGTTCTTGTCATGGCATTTTTGATTTTTTGTTTGAGATTAGTGCATTAGAGTTCTTTTACCTTAGTGCTTTGCTTGAGTGTTGTTTGTGTGTGCTTGCAGAGTCTAGGGGTTGTAGAATCATTCTTTTTCTTTTTACATCTCATTTTATTTCAAAAAATCCAAAAAAATTTGCTTATCATCATGCATTGCATTTTGCATTTTTGCATTGTACTTGCACTAGATTTGCTTTGGAATACTAGTTAGGACTTCATATAGGAAAGCTTGCATTCATCATTTGAAGAAAAATTGTGCATTTCACGTAGTATCATACCCTGTTTTCATGGACACAATGCATTTGCATTGATTGTTAGGTGTGCATTTTACTTCATGTTGCGTCATAACACCATTAGTTGCATGGTCATATCACTATTTTGAGTAATAAAGCCAATTAAAATCAACGCTAAATTAAAATGAATTACACTCTTTTCTTTTCTAGGGTGCACCAACAAGCTTAGGTTTTAGGATCTTGGAATAGTTCATTGTAGGTAAATTCTCAAATATCACTAAACAACAACATGTATGTGTCTGTCCAGGTGAGTGTGTGAAATCCTTGGTATAACCAGTGTTTCTCAGGATCCTCCTCTCAAAAGGGAGTTAAGCACGAGGCAGTGTGAGCGGTTATTGATTGGGATGACCCCTAGTCATAACTGAGTAGCACCGGAGATATTTCCAGGATTGTATTCGTATCTGGGGGCTCTTTTGAGAGTTTCAGGCTTTTCTACCCTACCCATATAGTCAATCCCACCTGTGACTTTCCGCCTGAGCATTGATTATATTGAGGTGACCTTAGTGGCCTTACCTAGGATATTAAGGGGGTACTTTGCGGGGTTTATTCTATGGGTGTTTTGGCCAGTTTGGGGTCAAACAGCACAGTCGCTTTACCTGTTGAAGCTGAGGGTCACAATAATTGGTTACGTACCTATGCTTGTTGTGTATGGGAGTCTCAAGCGTCTCCTAGGTGAGACATACCTGCTTCATTCGGGAGCTCATTTATCCAGCCCTTATTTGATTGCATTTGGCTTTAGATTTTATTAGTGATTGCTTTGTGCACGATAGTTGGCCTAGGGTTTACGTAAATAGAGAGTCTTTTCTATTCTTTTGAGTCATTGTGGATTCAGGTGTGGCTCCTCGCCGCTCTCGTCATTTAGCACGACTTCCTCCTTCTACTTATCCTCCTCCTTTGGGAGAGAGACCTAGACAGTCCAGGCAGACTATTTCGCACATTGATTCACATACCATGGGAGACCATTTAGAAGGTATTCCTGAACCACCTTCTCCCATTCGTGTAGATGATGGGGAGTTTACTCCTACTTATGATCCTTCACCTGACTTGGCTAAGTTAGGTCCTGTGATTTCTAAGATAGGAACCATGCATGATAGACCTACTCACTCTAGGGTTGATTCCCCATTGACGTGTTACCGGTATGGAATGCCAGAGGACGCCGAGACTCATTTTGAACCTGCCAGCACTAGCTATGGTAGTTATGCTATGTCTAGTTTCCCTACACATGATTTGGCATTTCATGTTGAATCCGACTTCGAGCCTAACACTATGCCTGGGTGCACTCTCATTCCTTACGATGCGGAGAGGTTTGGGAGCACTAGTCACATTGCACCTTCCATCCTGGTGGTGGAAGTTACATCACATATCCCTCCTAGGTCTAGGGTTAGTGATCCGATTAGGATACCAGATCTGAGACGAGTGACGATAGGCAATAGCACGTACATTATTACTTTGATTCCTTCGTCCTAGGTCCCTAGTTCTTCAAATGTTCATCCTCCACCTTATTCGTGTGGTCCTTCGAGCTGGCACATGGATATGAGTTAGGTCTATACTGCGGTCACTAGACTGATTGTGTCTCAGGTTTACATACCACCCGTTGCTTCGAGAGGTTATGTGCATACTTCTAGAGGTTATGTTACTACTTTCGAGGCATATATCCCTACTTTCGGTATGTATATTCCTACGTCTGGAGCGTATTTTCCTACCTACAGAGTGTATCATGGGGCATCACATGCGATGACTTATGGACACTATTATGGGATGCAGTATAGATAGGGTTATTCACCTTATGGGGGCGGGTATCAACAACCTACTTACTCTCCTAATTACGACTTTGTAGATCCTACTAGTCAAGGTCCACCACACTATGGTGCTTCCATGCCACCCTATACAGGTCATATGGGAGGAGGGCACTATGGCCAAGGCCATGGTGGTAATCAGACCTATATGAATCAGGGAGCGACCCATCGAACTCATCATCCTAGGCTCCCTTTCCTTGCGATGCTCAATCTTCCTGACTTGTCGAGATTGACAAACGATCCTGTAGCTCATGACCCGGCTTGGCCAGCTGTCCCTACCAAGCTTCCTTCGGACATACCTAAGTTCGAGGGAAAATCAGGAGAGGATCTGAGTGAACACATTACTATGTTTCACCTATGGTGCTCTTCAAATTCCTTACATCAGGACTCAATCTGTTTGAGACTATTTCAACGCACCCTTATGGGGCCTACCGCGAAATGGTATATAGAGTTACCTAGGGGATCTTTCGCTTTGTTCGATGACCTTGCGATGACTTTTCTTAATCACTTCCAGCTACCAGTGCGTTATGATGTTGGTACTGAACTCTTGTTGACATTTCGGCAAGATAAAGCCACATATATCTCTGATCATATTCAAGAGTGGCATAGACGGAAGAGGTTAATTAAAGCCTTTATACCACCGAAGTTCCTCCTCGAATGGTTCCTCAAGTCGTTATTACCATATATAGCAAAGGATGTTTCCACATCCAGAGTGCAGAATGGGGAACAAGCAATTTTTAGGGCACAGGAACTGGACTTGATCTATGCTCAGTCCGGTTTGTTATATGATATTATTCCCAATACTCCGCGTTCTAGTTTCGACCCCAAAGTCAAACCTGGACCACATGCCGATGGCATTGTGGGTTGTGAAAGTACGAAACCTACGGATTCAGTTGCAAAACAAGTTAGTCAATTTTCAATCAACCAGTCTGCTTCGGGACAAGCTATGGCTTCATCTCAACCTGCCCAAACAACGAGTGTACTTTCTGTGCAATCGTCGGACCAGAAGGGTAACCAGTAGCTCGGACGGAATAGAAAAAAGGCTAAAAATAATCAAAAGGGTGGGAATAAGAATGAGAATGCTAATAGTAATGACAAGAATGGCTGAAATACTGGGGGGGACAAGCAAGCTAAACGTAAGGTTAAGTTCCCTTGCAATTTATGTAAGGACGATCACCTCACTTACTTGTGCCCTCGTATTGAGGAAGCTTTGAGATTCTTGGCACAGGGCCCAGTTGTGCTAACTAACCCTTTACCGCATAATCAAAATATGAACTCGAAGTCCCATGACCAATTTGGTGATGATCACGATCTACCAAAGGGTAGTGGCCATGGGTGCATTAACATGGTCCGTGCTGTGAAAGTTGTGACCCGTGTGAAAGATTATGGTTCGTCACAACCCAGCCTAGGCAAAGAGCCTGATCCACCAGGGTCCCCTTTGCGTATTGAGAAACCTATGGATAAACCTAAAGCTACACCTCACATTCCTAAGGGAGTCCTTAAGCATTTAGGGAATAATCCAAATTCCTGAGTTGCCCAAAACTATTCAGTTGTCGAGGATTTGGGCCACACTCCTTGTTCGATGTCTTCATTGGAAGTGCTTCAGAGTTGTCCGTCACAAAGGAAGGTGTTTCTTTCTGCCCTTGGTGTGAATGATGATGATTTTTCCTCCGTGATCAAATTTGAAACTGCAGGACTTTAGCCTCGCTTTCCCTACTATGTGTCTCTTTTGATTCATGTAGAATGTCTTAATATGATCACCAAGCGCACTGTGATTGACGAGGGGACTACTACTTTTGTGATGTCTTTATCCTATTGGAAGGGTCTGCGTTCTCCTCAGCTGTCTAAATCAGCGACCATGTTAACTGCATTCGATGGGAAATCTTTTAGGCTGCATGGCATCCTTCCTTCCACTAAAGTCTGTTTGGGAGGGAAGACCATTGTGATAGAGGTCGAGGTGGTTGATGTGATCCTTGACTACAATCTCTTGCTGGGTAGGAACTGGATGTACAGTATGCAAGCTGTTGCTTCTTCCTTGTTCTGCGTTGTATGATTTCCACATAACGAGAAGATCGTAATGATTGATCAAACGACATTCAAGAATCCATTTGTTACCGCATCTTCAGAAGCTTTGATCCCGATCGTTGAGCACTCTCAGCCAGCAACTGTGAGTGTGGGTGTAGGCATGTATCCATCCCTCATGGGAAGCTTTAGTTGTCCTACACTGATCCTGATGATAGCATCTAGTTCTGATGAGGCTTCGACATCTACGACATCGGTGTCTTTTCGCACGAATCATATGGAAGATCCTTGGATTCTTCCTACACCGAGTACTTCGAGTGAGCCCATAGTGATGAATGTGCTGTTGCCTATAGCTATGATATCTTATCAAGCTAATCTCAAGTGTGTTGCAGAGCCTAGCCATTCCTCTTTGTGGATGGAGGAGGAGGACCCTTATGTGCTGTCGGCATGGGCAGTACAGTATTCTCATGCACACGACTACCTTGATACAGTTTTCCCTTCAGATGAAGCGCTTATTGAGGCTATGTTGGGAGTTGAGCCACGATGGGAGGAACTCCACCATAGATCGTACTTTCTTCCAGAGCTTGACTGCTTGGAGCATGAGGATTTTAGGGCGGTTCTTAGTCAGAGAGTTGGTATTCCTATGGTTCCATTAAGCTCTCCTGGTTCGATGGCTGATGGAAACATGGCGAACATATCTTCAATGATTCCTATCAACATCTCTCGCAATCCTGGCACGATAGAGAATGTCTATATTGGGGCGGAATTTTCCCAGGCTGAGATTCTTGAATACACCGAGCTATTTAAGGAATTTCATGATATTTTTGCTTGGTCTTACGATGAGATGCCAAGTATTGACCCTCAAATTGTCGAGCAAGAGATTAAGACTTACCCCAACGCTAAGCCTATTTGGCAACGTTTACGTGCGGTGAATCCTAGGAAAGCACCCATGATTAAGGCAGAGATAGAGAAGCTGTTGAAAGGCGGTTTCATCTATCCCGTTCCCTTAACGGAGTGGGTTTCAAATCCTGTTCTGGTGGATAAGAAGCAAGGAGCGATCCGCTTATGTACTGATTTCCATTATTTGAATCGTGCCTGTCCTAAGGACAATTTCCCCACACCATTTATTGATCAGATTTTGGATGAGTGTGCAGGTAGCGAGGTGTTCTCCTTCATGGATGACTTTTTCGGATATAATCAGATACAGATTAAACCTAAGGACCAACATAAGACTGCATTTATTTGTCCTTGGGGAACGTATGCATATCGGAAAATGCCTTTTGGCCTTAAAAACGTCGAAGCTAATTTCAGCGGGTAATGACCTTGATCTTCCACGATCTCAAGTCAATTATCGAGGTATTTTTGGATGACCTTGCTGCTCATTCTTGCATGAGAATGCGTCATCCCTATTACTTGAGATTAGTATTTGAAAGATGCCGGCACTATTCGGTTAGATTAAATCTTCATAAGTTCATCTTTTGTGTGAAGTCAGGGCATTTGTTAGGATTCATCATTTCTAAAGAGGGTACAAGAGTCGACCCTTTGAAGGTTGAGGCAATACTTTAGTTGTCTCCCCCAGTGAATATTCGTCATCTTCAGTGTTTGCAAGGCATGGCAAACTTCTTACAAAGATTTGTTGTCAACTTTGCCAATTTGACTAGAGGCCTCATGCATCTCTTGAAGAAGGACACCCCCCAAGAGTCCTTCGATGCACTCAAGCGAGCCCTAGCATCGGCCCCGGTTATTAGTCCCCTGGACTATAGCCATGATTTTCTATTATATGTGGCCGCGTCATTAGAGACGATTGGTATGGTTTTGGTTCAAGAGGATGAGGAGCTCCAAGAGCATGTCATATATTATTTGAGCCGGAACCTTATTGACGCAGAGATTCATTATTCTCATGCCGAGAAGCTTTCTTTAGCTACCATACATGCGGTTCAGTGGTTGAGACATTATATTCTCCTTCGCCAGACCTTGGTTGTAGCCCATGTCAATCCGTTTCAATTCATCCTCACCCGAAGGATGATTGGGGGAAAATATAATAAATGGATTCTCATTCTACAAGAATTCGATCTCGAGTTTTTTTCGGCAAAATCGAAGAAGTCTTTAATTTTTGCAGAGCTTATATCGGATTTCCCGAGCGAGGCTAAGGAGTTGGTTTGTGAAGATACGTCTGTTGATGAACACATCTTCTTAATCTCAACATTAGACCCATGGTATGGGGATATCACAATATATTTACAAACATTGAAGACCCCTACTCACCTCTCACAAGATGAACAACGACGATTACTGTTGGAGCAGGGCCCCTCAGCTACAGGAAAAGCTGCCATAGTGGAACAAGAAAGTCAAGAGGAAACAGTACCTGAGCAGCCGAGAAGAGAGAGCTCAACCATTGCACTTAAGGAAACGACGAAGGCAGGAGGTCTTAGCTACCCTCATAAATGGAAAAGGAGCAACGGGACGAGGTATTGAAGACAAAGGACAGAAGGAAGCGGCACTTGTACCCACGATCAGTGTCGGGAAGCGTGGAAGACTGCAGAAAGATGTGGTGTGACGGAAAGCGGTAGCTCAAAGTACAAACACGGTCACTGTCACAAGTTATGGTTTTGGGTTACTGTTGGGAAAGGCCCACAATTTTGTAATGGTGAGACCTTCGGGCCTCCTGTAAAAGCACGTATCTTGTATTGTAAAAGGTTAGCTGTTTAGACATTTAGCTAACTAGACATTCAAATAGACAATAAGCTAGTTAGTGGTCTGTTAGCTCATAGTCAGTTGTATTGTAAGAGTCTAGCTCTGGTTTTGTATTAAACCTGTAGTTATCTTACTGTAACCAGTAGCTGGCTCCTTGAGTATGAATGTAACAATCCGTAGGGATTGAGAGAGAGAGAGGAAGAGTATATTGTAAGAAGGAAATATAAGAAGAGAAGAGATCTAGGAGAGAAGGGCTCCCGGTTGTGTGTGCGGAGTTTCCCAGAAGATCTCAAGCTGCATAAGAGGTTGCAGCGGAACTGTGTTTACTCTCTCAAGATATAATATATAAACTAGTTCCCGTGGACGTAGCTTCCTCCCTGGAGGTGAACCACGTAAAATTTGTGTGTTTTGCGACTGTTTCATGTGATTGTGTTTACTTATTTGCTATCTATTATTCGTTACATGAAATTTTATTAATAGTTAAGGAATGTATGCATGCTATCTGTTAGTTACAGTAGCTTAGAAGGTTAAATGCGAGTTGAATCTATTAAGTATTCTGCATATGAGTTTACCAATGCTTGATTCATGATAGTTACAGTTACAGTGTTAAGTGGTTCCTGCATATTTGGTCCAGCAAGTTGAGTATAGTTGACGATTAAGCATATTAGACTGTAGGAGTCTAAGTGAGGCTATTTAACTTAACTATTATACTAAGAGAGGAAGCCTTTGGACCTTGAGAGTCGTATTAAGCCTTACTATAGGAGATATCGCAACATAGAAGGGCGATATCGCACTGTCGTAGAAGCTGCGGTGTGAGGTATTGCAAGATAAGAGTTGAGCAGAGGAGATAGTTTGCGCGTTGTCCTGGAAGTTGTGGTGCGCTAAGAGCCAATCCTCTAGCAGAGTCAGCTAGGAGGAGAGAACCAGCGCCTCACAGAGAGGTCCCGCTGGATAAGACGAGACAAGAACCACTAGGATGCTACAAAACCTGGTTGAGGACACTTGAGTCTTCAGCCAACCCATCCAATATCACTTCAAGTGAGACTTCAGGCCGTTCCGTAGTCTATCGCCGAAAGGGCCAGTGAGCTAGGGGTTTTGTTGGTACATTAAAGTAAACTCGGGTCTGCCCAGAAGAGCCAACAAATGGTTCCATTTCCGGCTTTGAACACATTGCAGAGCTAATGTTCTGTTGGCATCCTATGAAAGAAGAACTCAACTAGTGGGTTGGGTCTAAGGAAAAAGAATTTGCTGTGACAGAAAACAAGAGTCCTACGTTGAGCACAGAGGACTGGTTACAAAAACATATCTTCACAGACCTGCATGAGATATTTTTTGTGACCTATGCAAATGAGTTGTACGACTGGTTGTCAAAGTTGACTGATAAGCACATATTCAAGAAGAAAAGGAACATTGTCTAGACACCGGAGCTGCTCCACACTAAGAGCATAGACAATCCCATTTCATGGGTAGTCGACTTCTGGCTTGCGATTTTGCTGGAAGGCTTCATTACAGAGTTTGCAGTCGAGCAAAGAAAAAGTTTCAGTGAAGCAGAGAGGTACTTCTTCAAAGGATATCATGGTAAGTACTTAAACTCTTTAAACTTGTCCATTAAGATTTTATTACATGAAAAAGGAGTACTCTATATATTCTCATATGAATAAGTTAAGAAAGTGTAATGTCACAAGAATTTGAGAGTGATTTTGATGACATTGGATGTACACGTAGTGGTAAGAAATATAAAGTAGATTTCAGATCTCCTCTCTTTGAAAACAGTTCAGAGAGTACTAGAGAAAGAACAGTAGGAGGTATCCCTTACCACCCGTATACCCCACAGAAAACAACTGGGACTCAGAATAATCCCGTAGGAACTACATATAGTAGTTCACACATAGTACATACTACCACTACATCACCTACGTCTACATCGCCAAGTGGTAGTAACACATCGAATTAGCATCCACCACGTAGAAACAGAATGGGGGATGACATGAAGTTACCTACCTTCAAGGGTACAGGGGCAGAAGACCTAGAAAAGCATTGGTTCCTATGTGAAGCTGTATGGACCATTAAAGGAATCTAGGATGATAATACTAAACTTGTACAATTGGCCACTACACTTAGGGATAGAGATTTAACATGGTATATGAATTATACCTTAGCACAACCCAGAACGCTCATCTAGGTCAGGACCGCCATGATCAAAGAGTTTAAGAAACCCAAGTTTGAGTCCTAGTGTATCACAGAGCTTAAAGACATCAAACAACTACCCTCAGAGTTAGTATGGGACTTTGATCAGAAATTCAAAGCTCTCATAGACCAAGTTAGTTTTGAGCTTTCCCCGGAGCAGCATAAGGAATGGTTCATCACAGCACTACTCCCTCACATCAGACTGCCACTAATGCAGCAGAAACTCCATACGCAAGATGATGTGTTGGAGATGGAAATGAAAGTAGAGGCTTCACCTCTAGCCGAGACTAGTACATGTATGACAAACCTGCAAAACCAGTTAGCTAATCTCACCTTACAGTTGAATGAGATTAAGAAAGGGAAAGAGATTGCACAAGAACTATGGTGTACCAAGTGTAAAGGACAGGGCCATACTAAAGATAACTGTCTAGTATTTGTTGAATATTTAGTAAGTGGGGCTCCTAACCCCTTAATACAGAATCAAGGGCCATGGTGTGAACTCTGCAGAACAAGAGGACATAGACCTCAGGAATTCCCTTTACTTTAGAAGTATGTACAGACCCCTAAGAACTTATACTGTAACTTCTGTAAGTTAGTAGGACACGATGACAGTAATTTCCGAGCTTATGATCTCATGATAGAGAGAAATCATGACTTGTACAGATTCCAGTCAGAAACACCTGGTCCAATAGCAGGACCACGGCATGAACCAACTCATGTTGGTCGTGGAGGAGGATTCAGAGGACGAGGCTGTGGAGGAGGCTTTGGCCGTGGCCATGGACCTATTACTTGTTACAACTATGGAGCTATAGGACATTACGCTAGGGATTGTCAGAACCCTAGTACAACATGTAAGTATTGCAAGTCCTATGAGCATATTATAGAAGAATGTCCTATCTTGATAGCCAATATTAGGGACCCTAAGCCAGCAGTACACCAGAACATCCAGCTTATTGCTGCTGAGTAGAAAGAACCAGAACCAAGAGTCAATATTGTGACTTGCAGCGGTGCTTCTACTAGTAGAACATCGCAGGATGACAAAAAGAACACAGGTTCAGAGTGGGTGCGTAAAGCTACTAATAAATCAACACCACTTGACCTGCAGAATAATAAAGAAACATTTCAGGAAGCTAAAACTTCCTTTAATGACCCTACATCATCAGGATCGCAGGTATTTCCTTGTAGGGGCATACCGTAGTAAACACCTTGTGGCGTTAGTCATGTGCAGACATCGCAGGCTACCACATCTGGAAGGTGCGATGAGGATGAGTTGACATGAAGTGTACAATCCTTCCTGCAGAGTTGCTTGAAACTTGTGAGAAATTAGAAAGCTATTGGATAGCTTCAGTGCATCATAGATCAGTGTCAGCCATCTTCTTCCGAGAGCAGTGCACAATGTGCTGTTCATAATATTATGGGACACACAAGAACAAGAAGAGAGATGAGACTCACAGCACAAGTTGGAGAATTTGAAATGGATGAGGTAATCCTATATTTAGGATCGGAAGTTAATGTTATGACTAAGCAGACATGGGAACAGATGGGTAGCCCTAAGCTAGCCAAATCACCTATCCATCTGAGACTAGCCAATCAGAAGAAGGTATCACCACTGGGTCGATTACCGCAAGTACCAGTTGACATTGAAAGAGTTCATAGCTTTGCAGACTTTGAAGTTATAGATATAATTGGTGATAGTAGATCGTATCCAGCTCTACTAGGTATTGATTGGGCAATCGATAACATGGCTGTTATCGATTTAAAGAAAAGACAAATGACCTTTGAGGATACAAAGATCCGGGTCATCGCACCGTTGGATCCTTTTCAGGGTCCTAGATATATTGAACCTATCTGAGTAGAGGAAGAAGCACGTAATATGGAGAGCCTTTATCAGATGACGGCTAATCAGAGTGATTACATCAATCCGACCGCAGAAGGAAACATTAGTTGGCGATGCAACAACTCATGTGCATCAGACTCAGATGTTGGTCTAGAGAACTGGCAGAACAGACTTTATGAAGTCTCAGCTCACAGATGTGTGTTTATGACTAAGTCACTGCGATGGATTGGTGCAGAGATTAAGGATCCCGTCGTTTGATGGCTTAGCGGATGTCAACAAATTTTTACAGCAGTTTGAATAAGAAATTTCTCATGAGCAAAGGATGGAAGCTATTGACCTTGCAGTAAGAGCCACACCTGCAAGATGGTGGCACGCACATAAAGAGAATATCGGATCATGGGATGATCTTAAGAGATTGATGGCGATCAGATTCTCTCATGACAAGGAGTGTCTACAGCAGAAATACAAAGGAGAAAGTGACCCCAGGTCACATATTCAGATTTGTGAATAGAATGGGTCGGACATTCCCTAGGATGAATGGGTTCACCTATTCATTTACACTTTAGACATAGTGCCAATGAATTGGTACACTAAGACAGAATTGGGCAGAGGAACCATTACATGGCCACTTATGATAGACAACTTTGAACTCACTTTCACTTTTGAATCTGAGTATCCAAGCATTGATCAGGCTCTAGATGTTATAAGGACTACGATATTTGATGACTGTACCCTATCAGTGTCTGCTCAACCTGATTGGGCTATCCAGTTAGAAGATGTGCTCGAGTGTTACAACTTCACAAAAGAGCCAAGTGATGAGGAAGAGAATCCTCATAGTATCAACATTCCAGAGTCAGAAGGGACTCGCGACGTTGATGGACCGAAACTCGAGTTTCCAGCTATCACAGACCCTATCAAGATTAAAAAGATCAACATTGGCATAGAAGCAAAACCAAAGTTTTCCTCTATTGGAGACTATTGGGATGATGAAATGGTAGGACACATTACAGATCTGTTACACGACTACCAGGACTTATTCCCCACAAAGTTCACAGAGATGAAGGGAATAGTAGGAGACTTGGGAGTAATGAGGATACCTTTGAAAGAGGATGCCAGGCCAGTTAAGCAGTGTCCATATAGATTAAATCCTTGTCATAAAGAAAAAGTTAAGGATGAGATCGATAAGAGGCTAGCATGCAGACAAAGGCTTGTTCTTGGAATGGAATTCATGGTTTGTATAGCTTTTGTATAGAAGGATCCAGATTGAATGAAATGTTTGAGAAGGCTGGAAGATACAGATTTATATTTTCCTGGTAATATGAGTTCCAACCCAGATAAAGAGGAAAGGATATCCGTGGAAGACTTCTCAAAATCTCAAGATCCTTAAAGGAGCTGCTGATCCACGAAAATACCTATATACAACTTTGGAGTATATCAGGTCTCGCAAGCAACGAGAGCGAGAGCATGAAAATAAGGGAAGGAAAGATAAGAGAGACCTACAAACTAAGTTTCCAGAAGATTCCACCATTAGTCAAGCTATGCTTGAAATGGCACAAGAGTGTGTCGAAGCTATGAACAAAGAAGTCGCAGGACTCAGGGAGAAATTCGCAAGGACTTCGCAGGAAAACAAGGAAAAGATACAGCAAGAGAAACCAGCTGTTAGTGGCTCAGGGGTGAGCCACAAGTAAGTGTTAGGGGACTGTTGGAGCAGGGCCCTGCAGCTACAGGAAAATATGCCATAGAGGAACAAGAAATTCAAGAGGAAACAGTACCTGAGCGGCTGAGAAGAGAGAGCTCAACCACTACACTTAAGGTAGCGGCGAAGACAAGAGGGCTCATCTACCCTCATAAATGGAAAAGGAAAATGGGCCAAGGTATTGAAGACAAAGGATAGAAGGAAGCAGTGCCTGTACCCATGATCAGCACTGGGAAGCGTGGAAGACTGCAGAAAGCTATGGTGTGATGGAAAGCAGCAGCTCAAAGTACAAACATGCCGACTGTCACAAGTTAGGGTTTTGGGTTACTGTTAGGAAAGGCCCACAGTTTTGTAATGGTGAGACCTTCAGGCCACCTATAAAATCACATATCTTGTATTGTAAAAGGTTAGCTGTTCAGACATTTAGCTAGCTAGACATTCAGATAGACAATAAGCTAGTTAGTGTTCTGTTAGCTCACAGTCAGTTGTATTGTAAGAGTCGAGCTTTGGTTCTGTATTAAACCTATAGCTCACAGGGATTGAGAGAGAGAGAGGAAGAGTATATTGTAAGAAGGAAATATAAGAAGAGAAGAGATCTAGGAGAGAAGGGACCTTGGTTGTGTGTGCGGAGTTTCCCAGAAGATCTCAGGCTGCATAAGAGGTTGCAGCGGAACTGTGTTTACTCTCTCAAGATATAATATATAAACCAGTTCCCGTGGACGTAGCTTCCTCCCTGGAGGTGAACCACGTAAAATCTGTGTGTTGTGCGACTGTTTCATGTGATTGTGTTTACTTATTTGCTATTTGTTATTCGTTACATGAACTTTGCTTAACAGTTAAGGAATGTATGCATGTTATCTGTTAGTTACAGTAGCTTATAAGGTTAACTGCGAGTTGAATCTATTAAGTATTCTACGTATGAGTTTACCAGTGCTTGATTCATGACAGTTACAGTTACAGTGTTAAGTGGTTCCTGGATATTTGGTCCAGCAAGTTGAGTATATTTGACGATTAAGCATATTAGACTGTAGGATTCTAATTGAGGCTGTTTAACTTAACTATTATACTAAGAGAGGAAGCCTTTGGACCTTGAGAGTCATATTAATCCTTACTATAGGAGATATCACAACGTAGAAGGGCGATATCGCATTGTCGTAGAAGCTGCAGTGTGAGGTATCGCAAGATAAGATTTGAGCAGAGGAGATAGTTTGTGCATCGTCCTGGAAGCTGCGGTGCACTAAGAGCCAGTCCTCTATCAGAGTCAGCTAGGAGGAGAGAACCAGATCCTTGCAGAGAGGTCCTACTGGATAGGATGAGACAAGAAACACTAGGATGCTATAGAACCTGGTTGAGGACACTTGAGTCTTCAACCAACCCATCCAAGATCACTTCTGGTGAGACGTTAGGCCGTTCCGCGGTCTGTCGCTGAAAGGGCCAATGAGCTAGGGGTTTTGTTGGTAAATTAAAGTAAACCCAGGTCTACCCAGTAATAGCCAACAATTATTTCACGTCTCTAAGATCTACCTCATAATGGATAACAATTTGTACTGCTGTGGGGTAGATTCCATTTTACGACGTTGTTTAACTCATGAAGAGGCTGAGGTAGTGCTGAATGATTGCCATGGAGGGGTGTGTGGTGGTCATTTATTTGGGATTTATACAGCTCAAAATATTTTAAGAGCGGGTTATTTCTGGCCATCGATCTTTAAGGATTGTGTTGATACGGTCAAGAGGTGCCACCCTTGCCAGGTGTTCACACATAATATGCACTCGAAACCTGCCACGTTACATCCCATGATCACCACCGGTCCCTTCACTAAGTGGGGGCTCAATTTTATGGATTGCAACCTAGCTTCGGCTAGGGGGAACCATCATATTATAGTGGCTGTTGATTACTTCATGAAATGGGATAAGGCTATGCCTACAGTAAAATCCAACGGTGAGACAGCTGCTCACTTCGTATTCAACCAAATTATTACTCAGTTCAGGATTCCGAAAGAGCTTGTCACTGACCATGGCTCGCACTTTCAGAACCGTATGATGGAAGAGTTGGCATCGAAGTTAGGGTATAAGCAAGAGCACTCCTCTTCTTACTACCCTCAAGCAAATGGATAGGTAGAGGCAGCGAATAAATCACTCAAATCCATTCTCCAACAAACTATTGCAAAAAGCAAGAACAATTGGCACATCATGTTATATCCTACTTTGTGGGAATATTGAACCGCTGTTAAGACTACCACTGGTTTTTCTCCATATCAACTTGTACATGGGGTGGAGTCGATATTGTCAGTTGAATGCGAGATTCCTTTTTTGAAGCTAGCTGTAGAGCTCTTATCGGACACTTCTCCATTGGAGGAGAATTTGGTTCACCTTGAGCAACTTGATGAGCAGCATCGGGATTCTTTGGTGGCTCTAGAAGTCAATAAACATCACCTAAAGGTCTAGTATGATAAGTCTATCCATCCAAGGAGGTTTAGTGAAGGATATTTGGTCCTTTTGTGGGATCAATCGAAAGAACCCTTGGGGGCAGGGAAATTTAATCTTATGTGGCGTGGTCCTTACATGGTCAAGCGTGTGTTAGAGAAGGGTGCATATGAGTTAGTGGATTACGAAGGAATGGCCTTGATGGAGCCTAGAAATGGGCTCTATCTCAAAAAATACTATGCATGATCTTCAGCCATGGCTGGTTATTGTATATTATTGTACAACTTTGCATAGTTAGGTATTTTTCTTATCATGATCGGGTTTGTGATTAGTTTCCGTTTCTTTTGGTAGATGTCAATGGAATATTCCACCTACATAGGATTCACGGATGGTGCAAGCCGTCACACTCAACACTCAGCCTCTGCTGCTTGGGTGATTTATACTCCTATGGGTCAGGTACTGTCTTCAGGAGTCGTATGTCTACGACCATCTTCCAACAATGTTGCTGAATATATTTCCATTATCAAGCTTCTACGGGATGTCGTTTCACATGGTGTTCTCTCTCTTGAGGTACGTCTTGATTTGGAGTTAGTAGTGTCATAGCTCAATGGTTTGTACCATGTTAGAGATCCGACGTTATTGAGAAGATTCTTACATGTGAGATTGTTAGAACGACAATTTGACAATATAACATATATACATATTCCAAGAAATAATAATCAAGTTCCTGACTCATATGCTAACTACATGTTAGATTGGCATTTGTTTCATTCACAATAAATTAATCACAAGCACAATTTTTACACATGTAAATAAATAAACCGATCACCATAAATTTTTTTATATATACATCCAAAATGTGATAATACATAGTGTCATGATACAAAATTGGGGCTTTCGATCCACCAGCATATAATACATGGTAGTACAAAATGTATACACTCCCAGATGTCTAATCCTATGGAGGAGGAGGAGGGTTGTGATCATGGAAGGTCACTATGGCTCTATCTAGCCGTCAAAATAATCGCACCCATGCGCGTGGTACACCCACCACTTGCAGCTGCATAGCCTCAGGAAAGTCCTTGACTTGCACCATGGGAACCCTATGTGTCAGTCTCACAAAATTGGTATGAATGCTCTGGGGTGTCCACTCCACATCCACACCCGTGATGTCGTCTCCTCTTCCCCTCCGTCTATGACGAGGGAAGCCCTCCGGCTGCCATGGTCCCACATCTGCACACAAATGGTAGATGTCACTATGTATTATCACGCAAAAATATGTCTTTTTGATTCCATATAATCAAGAAAACACAAAAAAAATAAATTACTCAAAATTTAAAAAGAGAGGGTCGAGATTTGATACCTATATCGCCATATGCCGATCCTAGTGGTAGCGGCATGTCCGGGTCCCCCCAAAAATCTATCCCTGCATAGGGGTAGTCATCGATGGTAACTATCTATCATCCCCACCATGGAAAGAAGTCAGCTGGATATGGGTTGGCCACCCTGCCACCCCACAGTCTCCGCATAGCATCTACCCAACACCGTTGGGATGGATCTCGAACCCTGTGAAGATGAACATCCACTCTAGGGCTCAATCCTGCAACGTGCTCGAAGAAAAATGTGCTCAAAATACCGCTGAACCTGAAGTTCCGCACTCTACCTCCCTTACACTCACTGAACTAATGTTTCATGTTTCTCAGAGGCCCCGAGGCCTGGTGGAGTGATGCCAAGCCTGCTATCCTGCCCAGTGTCAATAGTATGGACTTTAGGCCCAGCACCTGTATAGCGTTGGTAGGGACATGAATCCCCACCTTCTCTGTGTCTAGATAGTAGTACACTACAATGTACTCATCGATAGTCAGGCCAACTCCTGGCCCACCACGAGAACGGAGGTTAACCACTTCCCCTCGTCTAGAAAAAAGCCCAGTAATGAAGTATATGTCCTCCACCTCTATGGTGAGGGACATCCCTTCTATATGGAAGGACTCTGAGTCTGGATCCCAATAATCCACTAGCATCTGTAATAGTCTTGGTTTGGCCCTCAAACCACCAAGACACCAAAACGTTTAGAGTCTACATGCACGTAGAGCTTGTTGAGCCATTATATCGGCCCTTACTGCTTCCTCTACCTCACCATGTTCACGCTCTCTCCACTCTAGGACCATCCTGCACAATAAATTGCAAATTTTCCCATTATATTATTGAAAAAACCTTATGCGCGGCCTCATACGTGACTATTTTCAAAACAACCACGTATGTACGTGGGTTTGAGGGAATTTTTCGTGTATATCCAGCCCTATACACGAAAAAAACCTTGACTTTCACGTGGGCCACAATGCCCATTTTAGGCTGGCCTAGAAAGCTTAATTGACCATGGAATTTCATAAAAATTGCATCAAAATGGAATAGAAGAGCATGAGTAAATACCTGGAAGAAACGGTAGTGGATTCTGCTGGTTGGATCTCCTAGAATTCGTTTTTGAAAATCAGAGCTCAAATGGGTAAAAGTTTCAAATGTTTTATAATATTTTGAATTTTTTACTATTTATAGAAAATTTTCAAATATTTGAAAATTTTTACCCCCTTTCCTATAGTTTCGACATTTTCTAACCATTTTGGACCGTTTTTGACATAATTCATGATGTAGAGGACCTTTTTCAGTGCCGTTTCAGCCGTTGGATTGACCCGTTCGTGCCAATCTCAGGTATCTTGTATAAAATGACATATAGGTTAGGTTTCATCACTGTTTGCATTCTACATAAACTTATGACCATCTCATCATGACCTTAGGTATGAACCCACTCTATTATGTCACAGAAACTTCTTGTTGCTTTAGAAGTCGCATGATATGAGTGGTAGAGCTTCACCTTACCACGGTACCCTAGTTAGCACATTAATTGCATTTGGTGCTCATACTGACATATTCTCTTTTAGGGTGTGGGAGTCCATTGTATAGTACTGCCATGACATTTCGCAAGAGCCTCATACTCCTCTTGATCTTTTGCTAGCCTATTTCCCTCAGGACTCCCTCATGTCAAGTTGTGAATGCATTATCATGAGCTTTGCCTGCCTTATTGAGCTTTATGCCAGCTTCCCTGACATTGCATTTCATCCATATAGCCTGAGCTTGTCTCATGTCTAGCCATGCAGAGCCATTTTTATATCCTTCACAGCTTGTTTCCCTTTTTACTGGGAGGGAATTTTCCCCCGAGTGTCGATATCCTACACATGTATCCTTGCATTGAGCATAGGTATGTTCCACTGCTTGGAACTAGTTTGTTTTCCCTTATGACACTCGTCTCCTCCTAGTATGTAACTATAAAGATGTTTTATTATTTTTTCAAGCTTTTTAAATAACTGAAAAAGTCCAAAAAAATAAAAAAAACCAAAAATCCGGACAAGGAAAGATATTATCTGTGGCAGCTATCGAGTCGTGTCGCCTTCGAACAGAGCACTATATATCACATCCATTGGTTGGGTTATATTTTGACTTTAGGAGCTGTACTCGTTTATCTGAGTTTATCTCCACTGACTGGTTAAGCTTCTAGTCCCTATGGAGCCTCTGTCGATGCCTCCTATGTCGCAGAGATGTCCCAGTTTGCATATCGAGTTTGTTCTACCTTTATTCAGTCACCATACATCGTATGCTCTTGTTCGAAGGAAGTTGAAGCCTGACTCAGCCATTCCTCAGTTATATTGACTTTGCATGTCAGCCATTCCCAATATAGTTACTGGTTCGTGCACCTTATGATCAAGTCCTTCCGCATTATACAGCTTTGCTGAGTACCTCATGTTGGATGATGGGGGATTCCTTAATGCCCTCCTTCCAGCGGATTTCATCCCATCGACTTCAGATCATTTATTCTGGGATTGGAATCTAGAGTCATTTTGAGTGCCTTGAGACTTGCAGTCATCAGTGGCAGGTTCTCTCGCCATCGACAGTTTTTGGAAATACATCAATGTCCCCTGATCAATGGATCCTCTCAAGTGTTCGACCTCAACACATTTATTTACACTTGTTAGTTTGCACTCTAGTACCTTAATTCCCATTTTCATCATCAGTGGGTGATCTTGTGTCTGTTAACGGTATACATTAATGACTGGTAATCAGACGATGGACTACTATGTTCAACCTCGAAAACTCTATTTGCATAGTAGGACATGTACTCATAGCGGTTTGTGTAGAAGACTTTCCAGATTGGTTGCATCTCTTATATTCTACCTCCTTGATCGTGCCAGTGTTCATGAGATTTTAGCTCTCATGACTTGATTCCAGTATATGTCAGATATTTCGAGCCACTATGGAGATCTTGATCTGTTATGTATCTTCAGCCATTATGGAGATCATGGTCCTTTGTATATCTTCATCATGGAGATTCTGATCTATGTATATTGTATGTGGCGATGACCACTTATGTGATATCTTGTATCATGCCTATTCATGGCCATTGTACTCTTATGTATCCGGGACTGCTATATGTACTTATAGTTATGTGCAGAGTTTTATTATTGTACTATGCTGATTGGGTGGCTGGTCTTCCAATTGGGATCCTTCATCACTCCACTTTTGGGATGGACTTATAATTTATTTAAGCCATCGTATGACCCCTCTGACCTCACACATTAGGGGGCATCTGTTATAACTGATTTTACCACTACAAGTGAATCACACTTTGTATGGCCTTCCCCTGTCCCGCTATAGACTCCTTAGACCCTATGGACCATTTTTTGTCCTTTGATGTTTCCTTGACCATCCCTAAAAACATGTGAAAAATGATACATGTGACTTTTAAACCTATAAGCACGTATATACCCGGGTTTGACCACTAAAACCATGTACATCGGGATGTGTACAAAATCCAAATTCTTTTGGAGTTTTCCTTGACATGGATCTGACTCATTTGACTCTTGGCCTTCCCTATGCCTTGAGATCTCTTGGATTCGTTCATTACCCCTTTGAAAAGCTATATAAGGAACCCCTTGGTACATTGAAGGCATAAGAGAGAATTGAGAGCCAAGAAACTATAGTCCATTGTTGCCGGAACTTATGCTTGAGTCTGCATCCTTTTGTCCATTGGAGCACTTTTGTGTTCTTCCCAAGCTTTCCTTTTACTTGTGAGCTTGCTATCAAGATATGGAGGATTGAGGTGGTGGAGGCCCAAGTGGGGGATTCAGTTTCTTCGGTTCACAGACATGCTGTCAGAGGTTGTATCTTGTAATCTCTGATTTATATTAATAGAAATATCTTTTCCTGTCCAATAATGTGTGTTTGAATGAATATTTTATCCATTGGATTATGTCAAATTCTTATACATTATTGATTATATATGCTAGAATAGATCTAACACCATGATATATAGAATGCTTTTATTGTTTACTTGTTGTTGAGGAAGTAATCTATCAATTCAAGATGAAGTTGGAAAGCTAAATGGGGATTTACTTCAACTGTTCGGAATAAGGTACGAGGTCTGATCCTTTAGTGTTAGACATTTAATTTCCATTGCATATTGGAAAGGATTGATTTCTAGAGTCAAGCTGTCTATTGCAATACCCCAAGCCATAGGAATTTCTCTCCGTAACATATGGCAAAGAGGATCATTGCTGATTCTATCAAGGATCACCTTATCCCACATGTGTCCTCTCTCAAGACACCTAAATCTATGTTTGATGCCCTAACCAAATTGTTTGAAGGGAAGAACATAAAGCGAAAGATGACCCTGAGAAACCAGCTGAAGAATGTGAAGATTTAGAATGCAGAAACAATCCAGTCTTACTTTACAAGAGTTTCTTAGATCAAAGAGAAACTAGAAGCAGTTGATGAAGAAGTGGAAAATGAAAAGATTGTAATGACTAACTTGAATGGCCTTCCTAGGTCATGGGATTCTTTCATCCAAGGAATCTATGCTAGAAAGAAGTTAGTCAAGTTCAGTAGACCATGGGAAGAGTGCTCTCAAGAAGAAACTCGCATAGCAGATCGAGAAGAGAATATGGGAAGTGATGACCAAGCTCTCATGGTACACTCCAAGTCTCACTCCAAGTCAAACAAAAGAAGACCTCATAGCTCCATAGGTAAGTACTCTCACAAAGATAACACTAGAAAAGATGTATCTAGGATCATATGCTATACATGTGATGAAGCAGGACACTATGCAAGGAATTGTCCTAACAAACATAAGATAATGAGGAAGAGCAACAAAAGAAGACATCATGCTCATGCTGCAGAGGATGTTGAACCATCCAGGAAGAGATCCAGATATGAAAGTGAATATTCTTCAAGCGAGGATGAATATGTTCTGATATCCGCTCTCACAGGTAACATTACTCATGGAAGTGATGATTGGATTATAGACAGTGGGGCTTCCAAACATATGACTGGATTCAAGGAATCCTTTGTGAGACTGTTAGAACATGAATCACCTCACAAGGTAAAGCTAGGAGATGGCTACCAATATCCAATAAAAGGTAGTGGGGAATCTTCCTATAAATTAGACTCTGGAAAATCTCTAACAATGAAAGAAGTATTGTTTGTGCCAGGACTCAAGAAGAACCTTCTCTCCATATCAGCATTAGATGCAAAAGGAATGCGGGTTGCATTCATAGATGGTAAAGTCATCATGTGGCCAAAAGGAAAGACTATCGATGATGCAGTAGTGATTGGAGAACAAGAAGGAGGATTGTACAAATTAAAGGGCCATCCAGAACAAGTCTTGGTCCATGACACAATAGAGCCAAGTGAACTTTAGCATAGAATACTTGCACATGTGCATTACAGAGAACTACCTATTGCAAGAAAAGCTGTCGAAGGTCTTCCAGAAATCCAAGCAAAAAATGATGGGGTCTGCAAAGGATGTGCAAAAGGAAAGAATACAAAGAAGACATTTCCAAGCAGCAAAAGAAAAGCAAAAGGAATCTTGGAAATCATCCACTCCAATGTATGCGGTCCTATGTCATCAAACTCTCTAAGTGGGTATGCATATTATGTTTCTTTTATTGATGACTTTTCTAGGAAGACATGGGTTTACTTCATGAAGAGCAAAGACGAAGTATTCAGTAAGTTCAAGGAATTCAAAGCATTGATCAAGAACCATACTGAAAAGAATATCAAGACCATTCGATTAGATAATGGTGGAGAATTCACTTCAAATGAATTCAAAGAGCTATGCAAAGAATCAAGGATTAAGAGGGAGTTGTCCACTCCCTATAATCCACAATAGAATGGGATTGCGGAACGGAAGAAAAAAATTATCATGGATGTTGCAAAGGCAATGCTTCATGATCAAGACCTTCCTATGCATCTTTGGGTGGAAGCTGCCAGAACAGTGGTGTATGTACAGAACCGTACTCCACATAGAGTAATCGAGAACAAGACTCCTGAAGAAGTCTTCTTCGGAAAGAAACCAAAAGTCAGCCATCTCAGAATATATTTCCCAGGATACAAGAAGATTGAAATCAGCAGGGATGTGACATTTGATGAAGACACAACTTACAACAAATCCAGAAAGAGACCTGCTGAAGAACCTAAAGAAGTAGAAGCACCCAGAATTCATGATACAGCCATGAATGAAGAAACTTGAGAATTTGAAGAACCACAAAGACCTGTAGATCCACTTTTGGAGAAGAATCCTCATAAGAGGAAACCTGCTTGGGTACGAGAACTTATCCAAGGCGTGGAAAGATATGGGGCTCTAGAAGAGAATCATAGAGAAAGAAAGAGGACCAGATCCTATTCCGGGTATGTAGCTTTACTATGTGATTTCATTGATAAAGGACCTTTCAGTTATGAAGAAGTGGCAGAATGGAAAGAACAGAAGGATGCTATGATCGAAGAGTACCAATCGATCATGAATAATGATGTTTGGGATGTTGTCCCAAGACCAGATGGGAAGTTAGTTGTAACTTCCTAATGGATCTATAAGATCAAACATGCTATAGAAGGTAGCATTGAAAAATATAAGGCAAGATTTAAAGCTCTGGGTTTCTCTTAGAAAGAGTGAATAGACTATGAAGAAACCTTTGCACCTGTAGCCAGATACAATTCCATCAGATCAATACTTAATTTGGCTATAGTGATGAAATGGAAGATACACCAGATGGATGTCAAGAATACTTTCTTAAATGGTGTAGTGGAAGAGGAAGTGTACGTAGAACAACCACTCATATTTGAGACACATGATAGGGAGTCTCATGTATGCAGATTGAAGAAAGCCCTGTACAGTTTGAAACAGGCACCCAGGACATGGTATGGTAGAATTGATAGCTTTCTATCTAGTTTGGGATTTACCAAGAGTAAAGCAGATTCCAACCTTTACTACAAGGTTGAAGATGGCAACCCAGTGATGCTTCTACTATATGTAGATGATCTATTTATGACAAGTATGGATGGGTTGATTACTGATACGAAGAGAAATCTTTCTACCGAGTTTGAGATGAAGGACTTGGGTATGATGCATTATTTTCTAGGTATGGAGGTGTGGCAGAGTGCGGATGGAATCTTCCTTGGACAAGGGAAGTATGCAGTAGATATCTTGAAGAGGTTTGGAATGATGGACTCCAATACTATGGCCACACCTATGGCATCGAACCTAAAGCTATTGAGTGATGCTTCATCAGAGTCGGTTGATGCTACGATGTATCGTCAGATGATTGGATCATTGATGTACCTGATGAACATGAGACTAGACATTTTCTTTGTTGTGAACACCTTGAGCCAGTTCTTGACAGATCCGAGAAATGTTCACTTGATTGCTGCAAAGCATATTTTGGGGTACCTGAGGGGTACAGTTGATTATAGGCTCAAGTACAATGTGAATTAGAAGATTAACCTGGAGGGTTATGTTGATTCAGATTGGGCAGGCAGTGCCATCGATAGGAAGAGCACTTCAGGGTGTTGCTTTAGTATGGGATCAGGTATGATCTCTTGGTTTAGTAGGAAGCAATCCTGTGTGGCACTGAGTACAGCTGAAGCAGAGTATCTCGCAACTTGTTTAGTTAGTTATGAGGCAGTATGGCTGCGGAAGCTACTGTCTAATTTATTTGATCTCTAGATGGATGCTACTTGTATACATTGTGACAACCAAAGTTGCTCGAAGTTGTCAGAGAATCCAGTGTTCCATGACAATTTGAAGCACATCGAGATCAAGTATCACTATATCAGGGATATGGTGCAGAGAGGAGCAATGAAGCTCTAGTATGTTGCGACAGAGGAAAAAATAGCTGATGTGTTGACAAAGCCATTGGCCAGAGTGAAGTTCAGTACTTCAGGGAGAAGCTTGGTGTTCTCCAGATCGAGGTTTCCTCCAAGGGAAAGTGATGAGTCCCAAAGCCATTCTAACAAGCAGGTCAGATGTAAGGGCTGTGCCATTCTATCATGGTGAGAGGATTCAGTTCCTTCCATGTCATATATGAGTGCTAAGATCCAAAGCCATTCTGACGAGCAGGTTAGATGTAAGGGATGATCCATTTTATCATGGTGAGAGGATTCAGTTCCTTCCATGTCAGATATGAGTGCTTGTTATTTTTTTGAGTAGGATAGATGTAAGGGAAACTGCCACTCTCCAGGAGAGTGGAGGCACCTGGTCCATTACTAGGTAGCTTAGTCTGGGATTGGGGGTCATTCTGTCATGGTGAGAGGATTCAGTTCCTTCCATGTTAGATGTGAGAGCAGGCCATTCTGGTGAGGTTGTAGGACTTGTTTCCTACCAGGTCAGATATAAGGGAAACTGCCATTCTCCAGGAGAATGGAGGCATCTGGTCCGTTACCATGTAGCTTAGTCTAGGACTGGGGGCCATTTTGTCATGGTGAGAGGATTCAGTTCCTTCCAGGTCAGATGTGAGTGCAAGCCTTTCTGGGGATGTGAGAGGATTTGGTTCCTTCCAGGTCAGATATAAGTGATGAATCCTTTTCATAGATGTTAGTGATGTGATGTCCTATCATGCTGGTGAATGTGAGTGCTGGGCCTTTCTGATGTGATTGTAGGTTACTACATGATCAGATGTGAGTGCTGGGCTTTCCTTTCTGACGAGTAGGTCAGATGTAAGTGCTGGGCGAAGACCTACATGATGGCTAGGCCTACAACCAGTGTGAAAGAAGGATGGCTCTATAGAACTTCCTATGATGATATAGCACACATGATGATGACCAAATGAGATCTATATCGAGCTATGATCTAGATCTAGTTATGATGACTCCGAGAGATCTAGATCGAGTGATGATCTAGATCCAACAGTGATGATCCAAATTGAGTGATGATCCAGATCCAATCCAGTGATGATGATCTAGATCAAGTGATGATATAGATCCAATGATGTTTATCCAGATCAAGAGATGATCCATATCCAGTGATGATATCCCATGATGATCCAGATCAAGAGATTATCCAGATCCAGTGATGATGATCTAGATCAAGAGATGATCCAGATTCAAAGAATTAAGATGATTTGAAGAGTTAGAAGACTCGAGATGTAGATGACGAGATGATCCATTTGATACAAAGAAGAAGACCAGTGCTAAAAATTGTGTCGAAAGAATACCTTCCTAGTTAAGAGGGAGTGTTGATGTTTTTGTAACTTCAGAATGTATTCATCTATGTATCTTATGTAGGGTAACTCGATTTTTATTTCAGGATGTATCTATTATGTATTTGATTCATGTTGTCATGCCCCAATGTTCCAATTGGGAGAATCAATAATGTAAACAAGTCATGTCAAGTCATAGTGAGTAACCCTACGATTGTGTAAGGGTTAAACTCCCCGCAGTTTTGGGGCACTAGGTTTATTAGAATCTCCTAGTAGAGGTCGTCCCTAGTAGGGTTTTAGTCATGTCAGGATTAGTATAAATAGAGAGCTGGGGTCTCTATTTAGAACACATCACTCACATACTCAAGTGTAGAGCATAGTTGAGGAAGGAGAAGACACTGGGGTTAGACAAGAAGAAGATTACTGCTGTCGAGAGTGCATCTTACTGTTTTGGGGTTTTACATCATGTGCTAATTCTATCTCGGAGGAAGTTGGGGGGTTTTCTCCATTTATGGTTTCCCCAATGAAAAACACTGTGTTCATTGTCTCTTGTGTTTGATTGTTGTACTTGTTGTTCTCTCAGTAAAGATCCTAACATAATGCTAGCTTAATGTTGAAAAACTAATAGGGATCATGTATTCTGTCATATCTCCCAGCATGATAGACCTCTACATCCCCAAAGAATACCATCATCAATCCACAACACTGTTCCCAGTCACAGATCATTTGTTTCTTTGTTTCCCACCATTGAGCCGAAGTAGCTTTTAGTGCTACATCAAGATCCAGTATCCTTTGCGGTTCAAAAAATTTCTCTTCAAATTCCTGAAAGAACTCTGATAGTCTCAGAAGTCCTTCATAAATGGGAAACTCGACAGTCTCAATAGCAACATGTCAGAGAGACTATGTAATCAACCTGCATATCCTAAATGATAATTCATGCAATCGATTCTGCCAATTTTATAGAGCATGTTTAGAGTCAGAGGATGCAGAACTTGCGTTGTGCTATCCAAGTTCGCCATTGATAGTAGGATGGATGTAGTCCTCAGAAATATTATAAGCATGATCCCAACTTCTCCCAACTTCATCCTTTATAGGTTCAATATATCGCTGTCCTTCCTAAGGGTCCATAGGAGTAATGACCTTAACATGCTGGTTTTCAAATGTCATAACACGTTTTTTAAAGTTGATAAATTCCATGCTATCATTAGCCCATCCAATCCCTAGCAGCGTGGGATAGGAACCACTGTATTCTACAAATTCTATCACATCAAAATAAGCATGCATTTTCATACCTTCAATGTCGACAATTAAGTTTGAAACACGACCAATGGGCTGAACCTTCACCCGGTTTGCTAGTCGCAGCTGTATCGGAAACCATCCCAATGCTGGATTTCTCATCAACTACCAGGTTTTCTTGGTCAGAATGTTTACATCGGATCCAATATCCATAATCACCAAGTCAACCTCATAATCTCCAATCTAGATATTCATCTTCATCTCCTTACTTGTCTTCCTCTTTTGCAAGGAATTCACAACAGAATCCTTCACTGTCTTATCTGGATGGTGCAATAATGTGTCAAGATCGACAAGGGCATCAGAATCTTTTGCTAGCAATAGACAACTCTCAAAAAAATTCTGCAGGGTACCATGCTGTTGCGATGGTCCTACCTCTATAGATGGATCAAAAGCAAATGGCATATCAACAACTGGTAACATACCCAGATTTTTCCCGATTGCATTCTTTGCTTCAAAGAAGGTATCTTTCTTTGTCACAATATCAAATACGACCTTTTTCTTTCTAGCAAGTTGAAATTGTAGCTGTGTTCCATCGTCTCCATTTGTCGCACTAGTACAAGTGACAATCCCAATGTTGACATCCTTCATCCATGGGTTGGGATGAATAGTGGCAACTGTTGATCCTTGATTTAAGTTCAAAGGCAAGTTCTAATTCAATGGTTGATTCATTGGTTGGTTCTGTGTCTGAGGTGGGTTCAGGGTCTGAGTCTATGGTGGGACCTGGTTCTGAACTTGGAATGCAGGTTGATTCTGATTCTGTGCATTTTGTAATTGAGGAATATTTACTGCTTGACATTTTGCAATCAGCTGAGGGAAAATTTTGACATTATGATCGCTGGATTCACAGTATGTGCACTGCGCAAGAGGGTACTCCCTCTGGTGATGCCCAAATACCCCATAGGTGTAGCACTGGATTGATTCACGACCTTGTCCTCCTCCTTGACCAAATCCTCCTCCTCGACCTCTGAACCCTCGGTGGAATCCTCCTTAGAATCCTCCTTGCTGAAAATGTGGTTGGGCCATTTGCTACTGTGGTGGGTTTGGTTGATGTTGGACATAGTGCACGGCTTGAAAATATTATGGCTGATTATACTGTAGTCATGGTGCCTAGTTATACTACGGTTGTACCACAATTTGCGGCTGAGGTGCAAACTGTGGTTGCGCTATAAATTGTTGCTGTGGTTGCATAGGGACAAACTGCAATGGAGGTGGTGGTGTATACAGAACTTGTGCTACTGGTTGTACTACTTGTGGCTGTGCTTGCGTTGTCTGGGGGTCCTCACCTTTCACAAAGTATGAATTGTATGTCCTTTCCTGGAGAAAATCATAAGTGTGACATTTTTTGTCGTCATGTCCAACTGACCGACAAAATGTATAGTACAAATTTTCTTCCTTGGTAACCATCTTCTGCATGTAATCACAATTCTCATGTTGATGCCCATAGACCTAACATATGCGACACCATGGTACACTAGCATAGCTCAACGGATTCGGGGCTCCTGATAGCAAATAATTCTCAAACGTCGAATAGGTGTCCTTTGTATGCTCGCCTTCATGGCAACGAGTGCACAAAATATCATCGCGATATTCCTTGGCCTTTTTGATATCTTGTAGTTGGAGCATCAAATTGGCCAACTGTGCTTGAATATGGTTCATTCCAACCATAGATTCTCCTACTGGTGATGCCTCCAATTTCATCGTGGTCTCTAGATCATTGCTCTGTGTCGCAATATTTTACTGCATTAGCAGCTGTCTGATATGTGGGACAAGCACAACGATGAACCATTCCTTTTGCTGAACATCGCTCATCTGAAAACTGACCTGAGCCGTCAATGTATTAAATATCTGATCAAATTCCCAAATCGTCTCATTGGGGAACTGTTTGATCTCCTTTAATTCAGTAATATACTGAGCCTCAAATTTTGGCTTCTTAAATTCTTCAAATAACCCCGTTTGGATCTCATCTAATGTCCATTAGAGGAAATTTCAACTGAAAACGGGCCTTTTAACTATAATTCAAACTCCATGTCATCATGTGTTAGCTAATGAAATTGCTTTAAATTTGAAATTTCGTATAGGTATTAAGCACTTTTTTAATATAAATTTTGGGATAGGTATCATAAAAAAAACTACTTTTTTTGTTAGTATTTTCGACATATATCCTCTTTTTTACTCAAATTTTGATCGAGAGAGATTGTTGGATGCAGAATTAAATTCTGCATCCAACGAGTACCCACTTGGCATACTTTGGATGGACTCTGCTACCCCAAAAAGTATGTCGAGTACATCATCATCATGTTTTTTTCCAGGTATTTCTTGTTTTTGGGGTAGCAGGGTCCGTCAAAAGTATGCCGAGTGGGTACTTGTTGGATGCGGAATTTAATTCTGCATCCAACAATGTCTCCTGATCGAAATTTGAGTAATAACACAGGGAGATATGTCAAAAATACAAACAAAAAGTAGTTTTTTTCTTTTCTTCCTCCAAAATTAATAAATATTATTTTATTATTTTAACTATTATTTTATTAATTTTTTTAAGAGGCCCATTTTGAGTTGAAATTTCCTCTAATGTTCATGGTACCCCTCCTGAGGTATCCTATGAATCTCATGAACCATTCTAGTGCATGACCCCTTAGAGTAGTGGCCAGCTGACTTTTCTTCACATCATCATCGACAATTTGTCGGGCGGTCTAGATTGCCTCACATAAGAACCAGTATTGCTCTGGATTGTCAGTGCCATTCCCGTTAAAGATTGGTAACTTCATTTTGTCACCCACCATTCTAGGCCTTCTTCCTCCTATTGGTTCTCTACTTCTAGACTGTTGCTGACACGTCGGGCAAGTTGACACAGAGTGTGTATTGTTTCTATGTGGCAGAGTAGTGCACGGAGGTGTGGGCACATTACTGCTGGGGTTCGATCCTGTTGTTCTTCCGGGTGTAGCCTGGGCCTGGTCGTCCTTGTCATCAAAAAAAGGTTGCTTCGTCTCGTGTGGTTTTTCTTCATGTAATTGCACTTCGATCACTGTAGGACCTTCTCTTGTCCTCTGCCTCTTCTCTTGAAACCTTGCTCCTCCCCTTGTACAACCACTTGATTCCTTGGTGACCTTCACATTCTCACCAGAACTCATGCCCATCTACCCCTTACCTTTTCATGCATCTCCCCAATTTCGTCGTGGTGCCTACATCCTCCGCACACTAGAGTTCCACTACTCTTGGTCCATCTTCAGAATGCCTTTTTTACAGACCAGTTGCAGTGACAGCAAGAACCTTCCTCGAGGTCCACTGAAGAATTCTCTTTATACTTCGATAAAGGACTTATTAGTGTTGACTACAAATTCGGTGATGTATCCTTCTAAGATACTATCCAACCACACTTCAACTGCCCGCGATGTCTTATTATTGGTTTCTTGTAACTCCTGGATCAACTCTGGGGTCTAGGATGTTGGCTCTCCTCCTTGAAAGTTTGTCTTGTTCTTAGTGAAATTTGCCAGCCATTCTTGCAAGAGGACAGGAAATTCACAAAAGAACCATTCATGAGGATCGTCATGGATATACCTATCCAACCAGTGGCCCATTGACAACTTTGGATTCTGATTTTCAGCTTAGACAAACTCCCGCAATTTTAGATCAAACCATGCTTCGATCTCCAGTTGAGTCAGATGCCAAAACATATCCTCCCCTTAACAACAACTTAGGTCTCGACAACATAACCATTTGTTAGAAAAACCCACCAACAAAGCCTCGTCGACAGGGGTTCCTAGTCTATCAATGCCCTACAGTGCAATCTCCTTGAGCACCGGCCCAGACAAGTTTTACCCTACCCAGCAACGTCTGTGGAGCAGACAAGGTCTCACCTGAGGCGTTCAAGGGAGAGTCTTCGAAACCGAGTTTCTGACAGTGGGGAGGGAGGATATGGGGATCCGATGGAAGGACACCATAACTGCCAGATCCAGAGCTTGCAGTCAACTTTACACTATTTCTTCAACTTGTAGAGGGTATTCATAACTTATGCAATCATTATATCATCACACAGTTATCACAATATCGTAGCATTATTCATGAAACATATCTACTCATCACGCAACAAACAATAGCAGAAACTAGATTGCATCGACATAGCGGCAAAATAGATCACATGATATAGCAGAAAGAGACTAGATCACATCTACATTATTCCATCACAACAGAACAAATCGTAGCATCATAACCAATCAGATCACAACAACACCAACATACAAGATCGCAACAGCAATAACAGACAAGATTTGTGCCATAATCACCATATCATATTAATCTTGCACAACGAAACCAAATTACACAATTCTTCTCCAAAACAAGAGATTGCATACATCAGGAGAAACTCATATCAATCGCAGGTACATAGGGAATTCTTCACAAAACTAGATTGCACGAACTCTTATGTCTCGATTATCCTTTGATGCGATTCTCCTAGCCTCAGTCGATAGCTCTCTTCATCATGATTATTTTCTATTTGCAAAACTAGATCTATAAATAGGCTTGTGCCGTTACATTGAGGGTCCACTTCTAACTAACTTATAACCGCTAATGACCTATTACAACAAAACTTGGTCAACTAACATATAAAATATTCAAAGCGGTTATTCTTATGCCCATCGTGCTATTTTGGCCTTGCGTGGTACCACGTGAGGTTGCACAGCTGCGGCGATGCTGCGCAACTCACTTACCCAAAACCTCTGTCAACAAAATCTAAGCCATCAAAACTGAAATTAAATTTATACTTTATTACAAGATACCTTCTCACAAGGGGATTTTCTGATCCCCGGCAGGGATGATTGGTCACTCACTCCTGTGGACACCTGTTCATTTGCACAAAAATATTTAGATTCAATTACTAAATATTAACTACATTGGATGACAAGATTAACTACTAACATTAAATTTAATTACTGAGGTTCTTCCAAGGTTGGTATGCTAGTTTTTCCCTAAAAAATAATGAATATGTTTGCGTTGGTCCACTCGTTTGGTATGTAAATGGTGGAATTTTGTGAAAAAATTATATAGAGTTGTAGATAATAGGTGTGTCTAGTGTAGCATTATTTTTCCATATTTATTTATGTTATATATATATTTTAAATTAAGGAAGTTAGTGATGCCCTAAAATGACAAGGTCGAGCGTTGGTCCCCCACATCTTGGTCTTAACATAGTCAATGAACAATATTTTTTTTAGGATGTAGGTCTTTGTGTCTTCTTGTGTAGGTTCTTTTCTGTTTTCTAAATAGATGAGTCAATCAAAAGTTATAGTCGAATCAAATAGCCTACCTTTTGTGTTAGATTGACATTAGTCCATTTAAAAATAAATAAAAAATTAAAAAAGATAATAGATTTAAATAAAAATTACATATTCAGAATCTATAGACAAAGTTACACAAGTGTGTGAATTTTCATTAGCAGTGGACAAGCGTGGCATATGCAAAATCATGCACGAAATAAGAGAAGTGGTACAAAACATGTTTGATGTCATAAGACAGTCCAAACCACTTGGTTTGGCAACCCGAACCTAAATCCAAAGCAGCACAGTCATCCACCATGTAGGTTGGAAAAAATATGCCCGCCAAAATTCTAAATTTAAAGCACGCATGCGTGTAGTTTAAAACGTAACACACACGCACTAGAAGCACGATCACGCTTATCAGTGTGTATGCGTTAAAGATGCATGCACACATATGTTAAGTTGAAACTTTGTTTTGATTTTATTTTCAAGCATTTTCAATGGAATGATGATGATGAACAATGATGATGATGATGAGGAGGATGATGACAATGATGAGGATGAGGATGATGACTATGATGATGATGATGATGGAGATGACGACGATGATGAACAATGATGGTGATGATGATGATGATGATGAACAATTATGGTGATGCTGATCAGGATGATGACAATGACGAATATGATGACGATGATTTAATGATGATGATGGTGATGACGATGATGAAAACGGTGGTGATGTTGATGATGATGATGATGATGATGACGATGAGGATGATGATGATGACGACGATGATGAGGAATAATGATGATGATGATGATGATAGGTTTAGATGAAACTTTTCTTTGATTTTATTTTCAAACATTCTCAATGGAATGATGATGAAGACCATGACGATGATGATGTTGAGGAGGATGATGACAATGATGATGATGAGGATGATGACTATGATGATGATGATGAGGATGATGATGATGATGACGACAACAATGACAAAGATGAACAATGATGGTGATGATGAGGAGGAGGATGATGACAATGATGATGATGAGGATGATGACTATGATGATGATGATGAGGATGACGATGATGATGATGATTGATGATGAACAATGATGGTGATGATGATGATGATGAGGATGATGATGATCATGATGACTATGACTATGATAACGATGATTATGATGATGATTAAAATGATGAGGATGATGATGTTGATGACGACGATGAGAATGATGACGACTATGATGATGAAAAATGATGGTGATGATGATGATGATGATGATGATGATGAGGATGAGGATGATGATGATGATGACTATGAATATGATGACGATGATTATGATTTTGATGATGATGGTTACAATGATGAGGATGCTGATGTTGATCACGACGATGATGATGATGATTATGATGATGAAAAATGATGGTGATGATGAATAATGATGGTGGTGGTGATGATGATGATGAGGATGATGAGGATGATGATGATGATGATGAGGAACAATGATGATGATGATGATGATGATGGTGATGATGATGATTAATGATGATGATGATGATGATGATGATGATGATGATGATGACGACGACGACGATGACGATGACAATGATGATGAATAATGATGGTGATGATGATGATGATGAGGATGATGATGATGATGACAATGATGAGGAACAATGATGATGATGATGATGATAAGTTTAGTTGAAACTTTGCTTTGATTTTATTCTCAAGCATTTGCAATGGAATGATGATGATGAGGAGGAGGAGGATGATGACAATGATGATGATGATGATGATGGTGACTATGATGATGATGAGGATGATGATGATGATAATTATGATGATGATGAACAATGATGGTGATGATGATGATTATGATGATGATGATGATGATGATGATGATGATGACAATGGTGATGATGATGATAAGGATGATGACAATGATGATCCTGAGGATGATGAATATGATGATGATGATGATGATGAGGATGAGGATGAGGATGATGAAGATGACAATGATGATGAGGATGATGATGACGACGATGATGATGAGGAACAATGATGATGATGATAGGTTGAGTTGAAACTTTGCTTTGAATTTATTTTCAAGCATTTGCAATGGAATGATGATGATGATGAGGAGGACGATGACAATGATGATGATGAGGATGATGAATATGATGAGGATGATGAGGATGATGATGATGATGATGGTGATCATGATGATGATGAACAATGATGGTGATGACGATGATGGGGATGATGATGAGGAGGATGATGACAATGCTGATGATGAGGATGATGACTATGATGATGATGATGATGATGATAATGACGATGACGATGACAATGATGATGAAAAATGATGGTGATGATGAGGATGTTGATAATGATGATTATCATGATGACTATGACTATGATGACGATGATGATGATGATTACGATGATGAAGATGATGCTGTTGATGATGATGATGATGATGATGATGATGATGATGACCATGACGATGATGATGACAAATGATGATGATGATGATGATGACGACGATGACGACGACGACGATGATGATGATGATTATGATGATGATGAGGACAACGACGATGACGATGATCATGAATACTATGACTATGATGATTATGATGATGAGGATGATGATGAATATGATGGTGATGATGATGAGGATGATGACTATGATGATGATGATGAGGATGAGGATGATGATAATGATGATGATGATGAGGATGATGACTATGATGATGATGATGAGGATGACTATGATGACGATAATTATGATGATGATTAATATGATGATGACTATGATGATGATTATGATGGTGATGATGGTCAGTGTTGGATGCCTCCCTTACCCTCCACTAGCCATATTTAAGGAGCCTAAGACCTCATAATGGCACCCATGGGACTAAGAAGAAAGTAGCGGTGAAGACTATATTGTAAAAATACTCATACATGTGTGAATACCAAGACATTGTTGAAGACCGTTAGTTATCAAATGAGATAAACGTTAGTGAGTAAATGCCATAAATGTTAGGCAGGAGCATGCACACGTCTCTTTGTGCGTATGCATTAATGTGCGTGCATGCTCTTATACACACATGTGCGCACTCAAATATGTGTGCACACACCTATTACTAGTTATAAAAAAAAGAGATATGGACTCCTGGGATTGCTACCAATTTTCATAGGTTTTCTACAACTGTTCACACGTTTTGTGGTCCTAAACTCTACAATTCGGCTCACACTCAATCATCACTCTTTGATCTATTAGATAGAAGATCACTCTTGGAATATAACAAACATATTCAATGGTCTTGGATGTTAGTGGATACATTCAATCTATAAGTTTTCATTGCAAGAAGACATCATTTTGAATAGGTATGGTGAATAGTAAATAATTGTTTTCATTCATAAGCTTTCAGATCATTTCATTGATTTATGTTTTATCATATGCTGACAACAATATCTCTCTCATAGACAACATTTCATTTGACAAGAAGAATTCCCAACTTCACATCTAACAAGTCTCATATTCTCTATACAAGATGAAGTATGCAATATTAACTAATTTACATTTGCACATGAATATATTTTGATTTCACACAATGATGGCATAGATGAATTTATCTCTTGAGACTCTTCAATTTAAAAAAAAACCTTTGAAGTAATCATGGGAGAGGGTCCATATTGGATAGTTCACCAAGTTGTCCATATTCTCTCTACAAGATGAAGTATGCAATGTAGACCAATAATGATTTTCACATGAATATATTTTGATTTCCCACAAGGATGGCATAGATGAGGTTCTCTATTGAGACTCTTCAATTTGTATAAAAAACTTGGAAGCAATCATGGGAGAGGTTCCATATTGAATATTTCACCAACTTGTCCATGCTCTCCTCTTCATGCTATATTTATCATAACATTCCTTTGAGCTTGACAAGGATACCTTTACCTTAGTACCATGTGCTTCTATGATTAAATATGATTAGGGTTTATAAGCCCTAACGAGGAAAACAATTACAGTGTGGATACCTTAATGACAACAATGATAATTTGGGGCTATATTAAATAAAATGATAAGAGAAGATCATTCCAATATCAATTTCTAGCTTGCAAAATGAGACAATAATTACTATGTAAATACCAAAGGCAAACAAGTGCTTCCTATTACAATTTGGACAATGAATAAGACTGTAGGTGTTAGTATGTTGGTTCAATATGAGTTAGGGTTCTATAGGAGTTAGAGTTCAACAAAGGGCTAGATGACATTCTTCATGAAATTCACCTTGAGGAGAGAAGAAAGTATTTAACTTTGTATCTTTTGTGAGAGAAGAAGGCTAGGGATTGTGGCAATTGAGAAACCGCAAGGTTACTTGGTATGACAAGCTGAGACAACAAATGGAAGGACTGAGGGGTGAAGGGAGGCTTGGAAAACTACAAAAAGATCTCGATAAAATTATTTGGTAGCAATAAGAATACTTCACAGAAAAATTTGCTAGATTGAAGTGCCTATGTTAATTTTCATTAATATTGCACGATATTTTCATAAACTAATCAATCTCACCATGAACACAACAGGTTGATCCTGGGGGCTGGCAGGTGGAGCAATCAACTGGTCCTCATGGGTGGTAGGTGGAGTGGTGGGCTGGACAACCTGCTCTGATGCTAGGGTGGATGGCATGATGGAGGATGTAGCCACATCGATGTTGGATACAAAACTAGGTGGTACGATGGGAGAGGATGTGGACTAGAGTGGGAGAAGTGGTGATGTACGTCGATAAACCCCAACTGGCTATAGAATCGAATGAGCCATCGTGGAAGAGGAAATTAGGGTGGTGGGCGAATATGGGGGAGAGGGATGAGGTTTGGGATGGGGTGGAGGGATGGGTGAATGTTGATGGATGGTGTAATGTGGTCAGAGGGGGGAGGGTGGAAACATGGGAAATTGCAAGGGAGGCGGTGGATGGGTGGGGTGGCGGGGAGTGAGTGAAGGCTATGACGAAGAAGGGGGAGATGGATGGAAGTGTGGTGGTGGATGGGAAGCAAGGGATGGATGGAATAGGGTGGGGATGGATGTAGGGAAAGGGACATGTATGCCAGGGGCTACACCTAGAATATATGGTGGGAGAAAGGCATTCGATGGAGAGATAGTGACACTGACGTGCCTATGTACTCAGATCTGCATACATATTCATGGCCTTATAAATTAGTACATAAAAAATATAACTATACAAATCTAAGCCATCAAAACTGAAATTAAATTTATACTTTATTACAAGATACCTGCTCAGGAGGGGATTTGCTGATCCTCGGTGGGGATGGATGGTCACTCTCTCTTGCAGACACCTATTCATTTGCACAAAAATATTTAGATTCAATTAATAAATATTAGCTACATTGGACAACAATATTAACTACTAAAATTAAATTTAATTACTGAAAAAAATACCTATGTGTATGGTGTCGTGATGTCCTTTGTAGCTGCCATGGCTCCATCTAGGTTGAAGGAACCATCGTCCTCCCACTCAAGTGTTGGAGACTCAACACTGAATAACTATACATTAAAGCAAATAAAGTCATCAACATATGATTCTAAGTTAAATTTATTATAAATTATGAGATTGCATAATGTATAATCAATACTTGAACATTAAATAAAACAATAACTAACCTAGTCTAGGTAGCTCTCTGTGGCATGCTCCTGCATGGGGACATGGCATGGATGCCCACAATGAGAAAAACGATGTGGAATTGGTCCCATCAAGCTAGATGGATAATCATGGCTACCACCTGTAGCTGCTCTCCCTCACCCACCACCAGTAGACCATGCAGAAGTGTGTCTCTTGGGGTGGTCCTTCTCGCTCTACGAGGACATAGACACAAATGTGGTATGCCTGAGAAGGTTTCATGTGGCACATCTAACAAAATCATGGATCTCATCTAGCCCGCTACATATCCCAGGGGGTTGAGGAAGCAGATTTAGATCTCTCCTAGGTGCAGGAGGTCCTTTGAGTGGGTTTCGGTGGGCATGAGGTCAATCTTGGGCTGAGTAAAAACTGACGCCATGGAAATCAGTGATGTCGAATTAGTTCACATGGAACCCTAACATAAACTCAGCCCACAGTTTCATGAGAAAATACTGTGGGACCTTGACATTGTTGCATAGAGGCTTGTCAAAAACCATGAACCATCTCTTCCTCCAGTTTTCTCTCCATGGCCGATAATTACACCAGTCCATGCAAACTCGCCTCTTCCTCACATATGGAGGCTATCGTGTTCTTGGATATGTAAATTTTCTCCACAGTTGGGATTTTGTGATATTCAGGTTTTTTATATCCTCTTTGGATATACCAGTGCCTTAATGTTCTCTCATTTGAGCCCTATATTCGTTCAAATTGGTTATCTCACTGTGGGAAATGTTTATTGACTCTATTATGTTTTGTAGTGATGTGGCAAGGGAAACCTAAGAGGGTTCCTTGGTGTTCTTCAGTTCATCACTCAAAATTCTTAATTGGTTTAAACCTCCGCGTAATTCGTCTTTGGGGGTTTCTTCATTTAATTCATGGTTTGGGTCCTCTGATTGGTTTGTTTCATTCCTTTCTTGGGATGGTTCATTGGCATTTGTCATTATGTTTAGGTAATTTGTACCTACAATATCAATTTTTTCCCATTTCAATTCATTTTCAATTTTTTTTAATTTTGTATTTCATTTGAAAAACAATAAAAAACATCAAAATAAACAAAAAAATGACATTCCTACTCCATCCACCTTACTCCAGCACCGTGGGTGTCTTTTTAGCCTGGTTGGACACTTCCGTTGGGCTCCTTGGGGGTCGTTTTCACCTCCTTGCATGCTCACGGGTGGGTTGTGAACAAAACAAATTGTTCACTATTTTTTTTAAAACATAGGGACGTGCGTGCGTCCTAGTGTGCGATCGCACAAAGAACACGTGCACGTCCATGTATGCGTGCATGCACTTACACATGAGAGCGTCATTAGGGGCGTGTGTGCGCTCCTATTGTCCACGCTGGAAATTCGGCCTAGAGGTTTGCCACTGCCGAAGCAGGAGTACATGCACGCATACAAGGGTGCATGTGCATTCTTGTTTAGTTCCGTTCACGCGCTCCCATTGCATTATATTTGGGTAGGAGGTTCTTGCGGGCGCCCATACATACATAAAGTTGAATGAAATATTATGCTATAGTATGGTTTCCTTACCAATCTTGTATTATTTGTTCATGTGGGTTTTCTGCATGAATAATAGTTTGTGGGTTTTCCGCATGAATAATAGTTTTAGAGAGAAATCTATTTTATAAATATTTTGTTTGCTTGGTTTTAAGATTATAATAAAATATTATAAAAAATTGTTATATAATTTATATATCAATCTTGGGATCTCAAGAGTTATATCATTTATTGTTATAATTTTTATTGGTAAGAAAAATTGAACTTTTTATATTTTAATTGGAAAATCTACTATGTATATATAAGTTTAAAGACCTCCAATATATATATATATTTTGGGGGTCTTTAAACTTATATATACATAGTAATAAAGATATTATAACAAACATATTGTATTGTGTTTGTAGTTTCTCATTAATGATTTTGACAATTTTTTTTCTTTATTTAACTTAAATGTTTGTTTTGAAAGTTTGAGATTATATTTTTATTATACAATAATATTTTAGTTTATTCTTATTTGTAAAATATATATACCGAAATCTAATGGAAATTTTAAAATAATATGAGCATCACATATATTATCTAATGAAGGGATATAAACATTATAATTAAACCATAACATAATTTAGATATCTCATGTATATATAGGCATTCAAATTTAATTTTAATCGGTATAATCTTTAATCTTTACAAAAATTGACTATTTTCTCATTAACATATACCTCTTTTCATTTGTTATAATTTATTACTATAGGCTCATTGAAACATAAACCTTTTAGAACTCTCACCATTTTTTATTCATATTTGTGATTGTTCTTATCATGCTAGGCTGCTAAATGGAAAGCTTATTTTGGTGTGCATAGTTTCACTCGAATGAAGGTGGACTTCACATTTAAAATATGGAGACATTGTAATACAACTAAACATTGATCTAATGGTTTTTTATTACCATCATCTAAATTTAATTTAATAGTTGTATCATGATTGAACTTAATCTGATAATTATCTAATATTTAATCTAATACTTTAAGATTTAATAGTTTATTTTTTTCAACTATCACTAACTCTTAACTAACTTATTATTTATTTATTTTTAATTTTTTGAAATTGTTGATTCAATGTGAATTGAATAATGCTTAGACAATCAATGTGAGGCACTTATCTCATTCTATAAATAAATAAACATAGATGGTAGTCTGCCCCAAATATTATAAATAAATAAACATAGATGGTAGTCCGCCCCAAATATTAATAATTTTTTTTGAAAGCATTAATGTTTGAATTTTAATGGTTTTAAATTAAATCTTGGAAAAATCAAACAAATGAGCTATTGTGAATTGCTTTTTAAATTTCAATATCACTTTTAGTTAATGTTTCTTTTTATTATTTATAAATGTTTTTTTATTATTATTTATAATTAAACCATTATGTAAATATATAATTTTATTATAAAAATAAAACTAAAAAATAATATACTTGAAAAAATATTATAATAAAAAAACATAAAATCTTAAAAAAATATATTATAATTAAAAAACATAAGCTAAATGTTTTTTGGGAAATTTAGAAAATATGTAAAAATTATTATTTTTATTCACATTGATTAATTTTATATTCAATTGATAAAGTAAAATAATTCAAATATATTTATAATTTTTTTTTAGAAATTAACAAAATATGTAAAAATAAGATAAATATATTTAATCATTAAAAAATTAATAAAATGATTATTTTTAAAATAATATTATTTTTAAAATATTAATTACCCGGTAACGCGTTTAACAAGTGGGAGTCTACTCCCTGAAAGTTAATGCTTTTTTGTGTTTTAACCGTCCATATTTTCGTCAGGCGATTCAGATAATCAAATCGCCATCGTTTTTAACGGTCGATATTTTAGTCGGGCGATTAAGATAATCAAATCGCCATCGTTGATCAGTTGTACCTGCAACTGCACATGTCCCATCACCATAAAAGAACGCAACGCAGTACTGTTCGAGGCGCAGCAACAATGGCAGATCCCGGAGCAGATTAAATCTCACTTCGAATCTCTCGCTCCCAAGCACTACATGATGCCTCTCCGCAGCGAAACAAGGTCCGATGAGCATCATGATATTGAGGATGATCCATGTGATAGAATCTCTCCGGAGCTCAAGAAATACCAAGAATTCAAATCCCGCAATTGTGATCAGTGTTGGGATCACCCGCAGTAAAATGGGCAAACTGCTGACTTGAGGCTGTCACTATAAGCTCCCCTATATCTGTCTGCAAAAGCGAAGAGCTACAGAGGACAAACGGACAGAAAGGGTTAGCAGGTGTAGTAAAAATCAGTATCATGGATATCTATATACCTGCAACTGCACATGTCCCATCATCATAAAAGAACGCCGTATTGTTGGAGGCGCACCAACAATGGCAGATCACGGAGCAGATTAGGCATGAGAGTGTCGGTCGAATAATCCCACCTTTGCCACACGAGATCCGAACCCACAGCAGCAAGCGAAGAATTCATGGTATTATAGATCTAGAAATTACCGCTTTCCGCCATTAAGTTGAGGTAGGGACACTGAAGGGATCGAAAAGGAGGACTGGCTCAGACTTGAGAACTGGCTAGTCATTTAAAAGACATCACATATCTTTAGCTTTTCTAGGGAAATCTCATTTACCATTATTTCCAATTTGATGGTTCATATTATTGGAAAATGGAACCTTAACATCATATCCCATGCAAGCCACCCTCATTTAGACTATGAGAAAAAAGGCCAAGATTAAGATTCAATGTTTACATGAAAATGGACAATAGTGGCCTTGACAGATCTAGTGTTGTGGCGAAAATCATAAAAACTGCATCCCCTTTCAAAATGCGTGCACTCCTGCGTGACAATGAAAACCACATGGGCAGCCACAAAACGACATGACAATGAGTTACCGCCTTCAAACAGATTAGAGATGAAGAGCGCGTTCAAAGAAAAGACTGAAAAATAAATTGAACAACCAAACAGAGAGTCTGTCCAAAATTGCAAATGCGTACCTTGTCAAGATTGCGTCGATGCCGTGGAAGATTCTCATAGTTCTTATATTGCTGTAAACGAGTTTCTCTATACTTTTCCCTTGTAAAGTTCAATCTATCCCATGGAATACCCTGAATATCTTTTTCACCCCTGGCTTGAACAGCTGTTGTGTCAGGTGACTTAATGTTCTGCAGAAAATCAAACCCAGATCACAAATCCAATCCAACATCAGAACTATCATCACAATCAACCCCTAACATAACTGAGAGTTAGATGAGGCACCAGATCTTCTACACATCATCAGAAAAATCTACAGACTAAAAAAATTTGAAAGAACAACCAGTATTTTGTTTAGAGATGCAATGACCCAAGTAGGAACTCACTGAATCAAATTCATTTTCAGAATCTGAGCCTACATCAGGTGCGGCCATCTTCTTCGACGTCATCATCAAAATCAGCCATTTCGTAATCATCTACCAAATAATCAAAGTCGTCTTGGTAATAGTGATTCATCTTATTTCCCTTTGAAAGAGCCCTGGACGGTTCGATCCAAAGGTCACCATAAGTTCAAGAAATAAACAAAATTTTCGTATCATGCAAAATGAAATATATTCTGCAACTGTAACATAAATTATGGCTTAGCAGAATGATATGTCATCACAAGGAATGCTATATGCCTTCACCGTCAAGCTATAATACAGTAAAAAAATCAGCCATACCAGGTAATACATAGCTCCATGCAGCAAACCTTGCAAATTAACTCCCAATTCATTCACCGGCACTGTCTGGCCTGAGGACTGAAGCAAATTTGCATTTTCTCTGAAAATAACCCTCATGTTTATCGGTCCCATAGGTAAAAAACATACAAACATAGGGTTGTACCGATGTTGAAGGAGTTATAGACACCTGCTCTCTTACATTTCATTACATTTCATTGGCCTCCAGGATGCCAGGGCTAAGGAAACCCGCGTTCCCCAACCGCCCTGGATTTTGTTTGTGCCATGAAAAAAGACCCAGCCAAACTGCATAGTGAATAAAATATCAAATCCATAATGAAAGAAAAAAAAATTGCACACGTAAAAAACATGCAAACATACGGTTGTACGGATGTTGAAGGAGTTACAAAACCACCCTGGATTTTGTTTGTGCCATAGTTTATTAGGTTAGCTGCCAGGATGCCGCTGGTTGTGAAACAGTGGAAGCCAATATTAAGCACTCCTCTTAATTTGGCTGGGGCCATTTCAAACAGACACACTGGAACGGCCTGCAAAATGTATCAAAACACTCCAAGATTATTATAAAAATAAACAGCGAAGTTTTTTTACTGAAGTATGGAGGTAGGTCAAAGTTTGGATAGACGCCTAGCTCAGGGACTGCCAAATGTTATGGATTTAGTCTTTCAATATGGCGGCATCTGACAGATTAATACATGAATACATCAAAAATAATAACTCGTGTTTCTTTACTCGTTTCTTTACAATGCATAGAGCGATAATCACATAACTCGAATATTGATTAATGAATATTTTTAATGATAAGTGAAAGCTTGAACCCCGTGGATTAAATAATGAGATAGGAATTTACATGTAACAATGAAGATAGTTGTTAACTACTAATTCTTACTAATACGTTGCCCCTTAAGGCATCTACCAATGAGGAAAACTAATTTTGTAGAAATAATGAGCACTCTAAGAAATATAGGAATAGAGTTTGCATATGACGGATTACATTTAGCAGGTTACTAGAAATCCATACCATGTGAGTTGGATGGGGCCACGCCCATAATATTGCTTTCCAGTTACGCATGGATATTGTTTGTTGCTGGAATCACAGTACTCCCTTTTGTTTATCTCCTTTATGTAGCAGAAACCTGTCAATGAGTCATTATATTTGTTAACATAGGTAAACAACCAATTCCGAATATCTATAAATTCAGAGATCATATTAATAGAAATAGAAAGTATGTATGTGAATCATACTGCCAGTCTCGTGAGCAACGTTAGCGAAGAAAGCATCGAGTTCTCTCTTGTTGTCATCGGAGGTTCCAGTTGTTCCAAAGCTAGAAAATGCATTGGTGGCAACAATGAAAATGTTATATGTATAGAAATTCTTTCCTTCGCAGCCATCAGTAGCACGAGATGAAATTCCATGGAAGAAAGCTTGGGTAACTATATCCTCAACGCCACCACTGGATAAAGGCACATCACAGAGAACAATTTCATTGAAGATATCTTTGGTGACAAAGTCCCCTACATCTCCTCGGCAAATAAAAACAACATAATGGGCATGTCTTGAAGTTCTGTGTGTCAAATATTCAGGATTCATTTGGAAATCCATGGTTATTAGCTATCCAAGTTATCATTGTTGTTTGAAAGATCTGCACAGGTTGCTTAGAATGCTTTATAATCGTGGTTTATTGCTTACAATTTCAGTTATGGCTAATAGCTTAGACATCAACATAGATGTTTTGGATTGGCAAACCTAAAGGCCCAAATATGTGCATTATGAGGCATCTTGCTAGCACAGATAAAAAGAGAACTGCGCAGGGCCATTATGATCTGTCGTGAGAAGAGTCTGGTTGCCTACATAGCCATAGCCAGGGGAATCGAGACTGCATTATGTAACAAAACTGCTTGCTCATTTCCACCTCTTCATACACGTTACAAGGGCATCATTTTATTCTTGACCTGCTGTCAAACTAACTTTACGTTTCTTGAAACTTTAAACCAAACACAAAAACTGTCTGGGTAGCCAATTTATTCAATATAATAACAATATTACATATTAATATAGTCAAAATGAAGCGCAGAACTACTCGGATTCAATAAAATAACAATGTAGTCAAAAGTATCTGGGTACTAGGTAGTTAATTTATTGAATAAAATAACATTATTAATATTAATGTAGTCAAGAATGAAGCGCAGTTATCTCTATGGAGGGCATGATGTTGCCATATTGCAATTTGCTTGACACACTCATAGACACGAAAACTAAATATCAAGCCACACATTATACCAAAAATCAAGAAGCAGACACACTAGCCTAACTCAGAATTTGACATGTCCTAGATAATCAACAGCTTGCAATTCCAAATCAAACTGAGAGAGTAGATCCATGATCGGTAAATACTGTTTCATACCTGTAAAACAATAAAAAGAAAAAGGCGAAGATGCAGCAAGTTAAAATTTAAATTCGACCTTAAATCTCTCGGAATATTTTGAATACCTGCAAAACGCTTTAAACGTTTCAATTCTGACTCAGAGCTCAAAAGTTCATCCCCTTCCTACGCAGCATTAGTGGAAAGGCTTACACTCTTGCTTAATTGACTCATGAAAATTTTGAAATTTTGATGTATTCACTCCTCAAAATTTTGAAATTTTGATGTATTTTTTCTCATAATTTACATTTTCTACTTTTAAATATCAGCTTTTGTATATACTGTGACAATGAAAATATATTCAATAACAATAATATGTTTTAATAGGATTTAAAAATAGATTGTATTATTCAAACTTAGCTTATAGATTATTGTTTTGGGGTTTATGACTTAGTTTGATATTGGTTTTTACTCTTAAATGTCATATGCTTTCACATACTCTCCATTTTTAATTGGGAAAATGGAAAAGTTTGAAAATTGATTTTTTAGATATTTTTAAAAGTGAAAATATAATATATAAGGATATGTTTTAATGTTATTTAAAAAATGAAATTGGATTTTATAGAATTAGTTTTTAAATTATTTTAAAGTTTAGGTATAAGTTTTAGTAAATAAAGTTGTATGTTGTTTAATGAGTTAACAAAATGTAACGATAAAATAATTACTTGGTTAATGACATCAAAAGATGATCATTTATAGTCTATCATTTATATGGGTTCAATTTATTTATTTATTTGTAAGCAGGTCTTTAAGTAAATCAAGAAACTTAATTTGGTATAAAAGCTATAATGAAGGAGGTCTTCTCTATGTATAATTTACTATGTTTATGTCTATTTTTGCATTAGAGGTAATGTATATGTAAAATTTAATTGTTATTAACAATAGAAAATTAAAGGTAGTGTCTTTGTATAATTTACTTGTTATTAGTAATAGAATTTATCTCAAATATTATATTCTTGGTGTAGCCTCCAAGATTCACAAATAGAAACACTAATAAACATAGGTTTTATGCATAGAAAATTACACACTTATCATTTTAAGAGAATTTTATATGAGAAACTTAATCTTAATATTAATTTATGCTATTTGCAATAAACCATTAACAAAATAGATACCCACTAACTCTTGATTATTGTTAAATATGGTGTTTGTAATGAGAGTCTTTATTTTCTTAATATAGCAACACATCCATGTAATGATGTTTCTTTAACATTAATACTCTTCCCATTCCTTAAGTAATTTATAAATACACTTGCCATGAGATTTACCTAACCACATGTACTCACTTAAAGTTTGGCTCAACCCTAGATTCTAAAGAGTATTTCTCTTAGGACTAAGCATAAAAAAATGATAAAATAATGACAAGAATGCACATAAATGGACATATGAGAGTTACCTTAGAAACCCAAACCCAGAAGTCCATCCTTCATGTGTAAGAGGTATTCATTCACCTTGGTCTATTTGGCTAAGCTAGAAAAATGAACCCAACATCAACAACTTAACAGTTTACAATGGACTTCTTAAAGTCTTTAAATGAGCTTAATCACATAATATAATATAATGATACAATTTGTGATTCAACATTTCAAATCCTCTTTCTTATTGTATATATCCACATCTCCTTGCTTAGCTTGCAACACATCGTTCTTTTATTGCACCCCTAGGTACAATTGCTAGTTTTAATAAAATTTTCTTCAATTAACTATGTAAAAACTTAATATAATGGTTATTTTAAAAATAATACTAGTTTTTGAATTATTAATTTAAGTTAATTTTTTTATCAATTAACAATATAAAAACTTAGATTAAAAAATATAAATTAAAAATTAAAAAATGTAAAAATGAAAATACATATAACATACCATCTTATCAATAAACAAGTCGAAAAAGGTAAAAACAAAAAAAAAAGTAATTCCCAATTTTTTTCAGCGAGAAGATAAATTTTTAATAAAAACTTCTTAAAAGAACACCAATTCACCTAAATGAGGAGTGGAAGTGTAATGTAATAGATCTTAAGGGTCCCTCGAAATATATTAAAAGAAACTTTTTCCTCATAAAATCAAGAACGTTTCGCTAAATAATGCAAATGAATAAAACGACTGTATAAGCATTGCAGCATTAAATACCTCTGTCACACAAATATGACAAGACTGGCAGCCTGTTCAAATATTAAAAATTTGAGTTTGAAACATAATTACTAAATTGCCAACGAGATTCTGATACTGAAGAGAGGGATTAAGTGATGAAGTAACATAAATCAATTTTTAAGTCATTTATGAGCTAAGCATTATATATTTTTTAAGATTTAATATATAAAAAATAACTTGAAATAATTTTTTTTTATATATGCAAGAAATGTTGACGTTCTTTTTCTAAGAAAAATGAAGTAAGATATAAGAAATACTTTTTCATAGACGCACGAAACCAGAAACATTGACAAAGATTTGGCTTGTTAGCGTGGTCATGGCATTTCGTCTATCTTATCGAAACAGTTTTGATTTTAAATTTAGAATTCAGGAAATTAAGGGGACTAATTTGATTATCTCTAGATATTTATTTATGTTCTTCCGGTTCTTAAAGAGTCAACGAAACATAGGTTACAACTACATGACATCGATACAACCTTAAACCAGAGAGACCCCAAAACAGATTGTATCATAAACGAGACGCAGAAAAGTTCGATTTCCTTGTAATATTCAAACAACATTCAATGTACATGGCTTTCCTCGAAAGTATAACGGTTACTTCACGATTCATCACTCCCCGCTTGCCAGGGTGCTAGCTGTGGATGATTCATCCTCATCTTTTTGGTTGAATGCTTTCTTTTGATCTTTTTCGTTGAAATCCTGGATGTAGCTTGGTGTGATATTGCTACTAGTGGATTCTTCATCCTGATTTTTTATCTTGACCTTCTCGATGTAGTAAAAAGCAGCACCGAGTGGCCATTCAAGTCCGTGAGATGCAGCAAAAACTCTGGTACTGAATAGAACCCGCGGTTGCGGTTTGGACACCCAGGAATTAGTTTGGGGTTTCTTGGATATTCCAGGTTGAATGAATATTGTGAAAACTATCATGTGGTCAGGCATGTATGCCGGAGGTTCATAAGCCACCACCTCCTTCCACGGCGTATAATCTAATATTGCACCACAAAGAAACAGAGAAATTCAACATTAGGGTTAGCATTAAGAGGGATATATTCGATGAAGAAAGGAAGAGCGCCAATGCCATGATACCTTTTCCAGGTTTTTTGTTTAGATCGCAATCAGTAATCAGCCTGTGGAATGTACACATGAATGCATTTATTAAATTAAATGGACATCCAGTGCTATAAACAGAAATTTTACAAGAGTGCAAAATTATAGCATACCAGTGCAAATACTCGCAGCCAGGAATGCGCTGGGGATCCGTCATAATCTGGTTATGTGGATTTATAAAGTAAAATGGTTAATAACACACAGATTTCAATTTCTAAAAAAGAATACCTGTTGCCCAATATAATGACGAGAAAGGAATTGAACCTACTTACTACTATGAATTTGCAGTCCTTCAAGATCTTCTTCCACTTAGACGGCTTTATTGTGCAATGGATATTGTCAGGTTTCGATTGGAAATGGGAGAACGATAATTTTTCACCAAAGCTAATTTGCTTATCGCCATAGGTTACATTCAGCTTCACACAAGGAATGAAATCGTTCACCACGCCTCCGATAACTCCTGCTTCCAGAAGCATCTCCCTCATGCTCTGCGATTTTTGCTGCGGTATTGTCCCCTCTATTCTTTGCTTAATGTAGAAAGATCCCCAAGCGAAACAAATCAAATACAGTGAGAACGGAAGGCGCTTGTGAAAGCAGTGTAAAACCCAACTGGTATTTGAATGTTTTGTGATATCCGACCGTTATGGAGGGAATCGTGAACGACGGAGGTATCCACAGCTTGAATAGTGAAGATAAGATGAGAAGCATTACATATAAATTACAGAAAGGCAATCCATAACTTATAGGAAACCTTTGTAGTTATTTCTTGTGCATTACAAATCTGATGGAGATCATTTGCTCTCTTTATAATCTTGAAGTGGCGTCTTTATGGTGCTGTAATCTTGAAATGGCAGTGGGAGTCGGTGCCACTTATCATACCTGCCGGTAAAAATCACCATATCATATTAATCTTGCACAATGGAACCACATTACACAATTCTTCTCCAAAACTGGAGACTGCATACATCAGGAGAAAATTAGATCAATCATAGGTACACAAGGAATTCTTCACAAAACCAGATTGCATGAACTCTTCTGTCTCGATTATCCTCTGATGCGATTCTCCTAGACTCAGTCAGTAGCTCTTTTCATCACGATTCTTTTCTATTTGCAAAACTAGATCTATAAATAGGCTTGCACCATTACATTGAGGTTCCACTTCTAACTAACTTATAACCACTAATGACATATTACAACAAAACTTGGTCAACTAACATATAAAATATTCAAAGTGGTTATTCTTCCACCCATCGCGATAATCTGGCCTTGTAGGGTACCACATGAGGTTGCGCAGCTGCATGATGTTGCACAACTCACTTACCCAAAACCCCTGCCAATAGGCCCCAAACACAGTCTTGTGGCTCATCCCCCAGCCATGTCAAGTTGACAGGGTGTGTGCCAACGTCCGTGCCTTGAAATATTCAAATAGCTACGCAATCTCATGTACCTGTAGCTGTACTTTGTTGGCAACATGCTGACAATTGGTAAAATCCTGCTTCACCAGGTGCTCCTCTTGATCCGTGCTGTCGATCGCCTGTCGATGCTCTTGAACCGCCTGCAATGTGGTGACTGCTTTGACAGTAAACTGTCCACCGATTTCCTGAAAATCATCAAGCTGAGCATAGTGCTTTTGTTGGTGTTCCTGTGCTCATGCGGCTCGCTACTATAAATCCTTCAGTTCCTCGGCCCGTGTGATTTGCACCATCAGTGGCATAGCCGTCAACGATGTCTTCAAGGTCTTTAGTTGACCTTCTTCTTCTTGTACTTGCACGGTCAGCTGATCGAGATGATCGTCCTAGAAAACACTTTTCCAAAATGGCATTGTTGCTTCCATAATGGTTTTAGCCTCTTGATCGAGGCCTTCGAACTTAGTTGCAATGTCTTCAATGGAGGATTTCCTTTCCACAACCTGCTTCGGTGGTGTTGTTGGTTGTACCAGGTCTTGGAGCATCAGGTTATTATCTTGAAGTTGAACAATAGTTTTCCCCAATCATTTCACCTTTTCAACTAGGGTGAGGTCGGCCCTGTTCTCAAAAATGTGTTGGTAGGCTTCAAAAATAGCCTGCTCGACATCGCTGCACCTGGCACACATCTGGGCCTACTCAATGATAAGGTGGTATTGCACCTTTTTCAATTCTGTAATCTCCTCAGCATCCTTCCACTGTAGTTCAGCCTATTCCTCCTTCAGGACATCAATTTCTTGAAAATTTTCTTTTGCCAGCTGCACTCGGACCTGATGTAGCTCGTTGGCCTGTGTCTGCAGCTTCTCTGCGACGCTTTGGGACTGGACATAACCCTTAGTTAGCTGTTTTTGTCGTTCCACCAAACTTGCTGCAGCTCCACTAACTCCATAGTGGACAACTTGTTTAGGTCCAAAGCCACGCTCTAGATTGGTCGCAATAACTGATGAACTTCCTCATTATTCATGTCGATCACAGTCGGGGGAACTTGCACTTTCTTGGCCCGGGCTCAGTGCTAATTGATGGAATGTCTTGCAGTATGGGTCACATAGATGTCTGCCTAGAAATAATAGCAAAAATAGAATCTAATCGATCTCTTACCACTCCAAATTCTTCATGCTTTGAATCCTGGATTGCCCTTGTCACATCCGCGGATGAGTCAGTGACCACTTTGATAAGCTGCTGCAGTTGATCCTCCATCCCCAACTTGGTACAACAAACTGCTTCATACTCCTAGTGCCATTTGGTGCGAGTCTCCTCCCGCATGCGCTGCACTGCATCCTCAGGGTCTGTTGATGACTCGTTGTCAGAGTTGTGATTGCTCAGGTCCTTTTGGGAAGGATCTTCTAGGGAATCCAATGGTTTATCCTCAGATATTTCCTCCTGATTTACTAGATTTCACCACTCCATCGACCACTCTTGGATGATGGAATCCAATTCCTCTATTGTGACTTTGTATGGAAAAGGTAGCCACTTCTTATCGAGATCCTGCTGTGCCTGAATGTAGATAGAATGGGGCCCGATGGAAAACCAAAGGATCCACTGGTACTTCACCGCGACGTAAGGAGAGACTCAGGGAACGACAATGACCACAGCTTGCAATGCTTCCCAATACACCCAAAAGTGGATGGCATAGTCCATCTGTTAATTGGGTTCTTCGAACCACCATAAGTTTTGATATTGTACACCTCGACACACCTTTGCTGCATCAACTGTCATTGGTTGGTAATTTTCCAGGTCCATCCAAGAAACTAGTGCAATAAGGATCAACAACCAACTATATTAAAATAACCACCTAGCCTGAGCAGCCAGCGTGTCTTCTAGCAACCGGTTCAGCAAAAATAGAGACCAATTCATCTGCACCCCTTCAACACACTTCTAGGCGTAGGAAACAATACCCGAATTGCATTGTACTGGTCGGTTTCCCTGAAATACTTTGCTTGCCAGAATCTATGCGCCAATGTGCACTGCTTGTGAGTTAATGTTGTCTATGTGATAAGCATGACCATCACGCTATAAACCAAAGCTCTCCTTCAACTGCTTGGAAAGCTTTTTGTCGGTGTCTCGCCCATGGATATACTACGTCGGATCTTCCACGTCCTTCGGCAAGACTGCGATGCTTGCGATTAAATCTACTGTCACAGGGATTGGTGTGTTCAACCAAAGAATCCATCTATGAAAGAAAGCCAATAAATGCTTCATGCATGCATGGGCTTCATTCAATCACCCAAAATGAGGCATATTGATGAGCCCCAACAATCCCAATTTATCCAACCCACTCTCCCACAGTTGAGGAATTCACTAAATTGGGGCACTAGGACCCATCAGGATTGACTCATAAGGCTCATCCCTGACATCTTTGAGTAGTAGCAGGTCATGGTATTCAAATTTCAACCTTATGAGCATAGGGATGATGTCAACCGAGCACTTCATCCCCTTCAACATCGGTGACAATTTTGGTGGGTACTTCTGATTCTTTGATAGCTACCTCAGCTTGGCTCCTGGACGCGTAAGAGAGACATAGCCCAAAATTCCATGTACAGAGACACCCCGAGGTGCCACAGACTCAACAACTATTGAGCTCGACGGCCCAGTCCGTGTAGTTCCTTCTCCTTGCACTCTCACCGAGGTGCGAATTTGCCTCTTCTGTGATGGCGTGGGGCTGGGCATCTCAGCTTGCCACTTTCACTTGGGAATGGACAATGAACTGACTGGCATACTCATTATCTCTTCTGCAAATTTTGCGTGCCGATTGGGGACTCGTACTCACTGGAAATATCTATGGCATCGAGGTCTCTCAGCATGCCTCACGCCCCAACCCTTCAACTGCACTCGACGGCTCTAAAGTGAAACACCATAGTTCACTCAATAGTTCATACCACACTACACAATTCCCTACTCTGCTTCACACTCTCTGCTTGTTGATATGGACAATGCCATCCTTACGCATCCCGTGCATTGTTTTATAACCACCTCTAATCCAAAATTCATCATTTCCAAATCTATCCTCACCATTATTGGTAAATTGGGTATTAATGAAGCCAAATCCATTGGTGATCTTACTCTTCTAACAGTTGAATCACTCATTAATGTAGGTCACTTCAACAAGCACTGCCAGCCAACTAATTTAACTACCTGCATTTATTACTTGATTTGACCACCCCACAGCCCTGCAACTATCACAAATGGTCAACCAGTTATCGCAAACAACTGTAACCTTGTGCAGCCTCTCCCCCTGGGCTCGCCTTGTTGTTCTGGACTAAAATATTCATTTTTTTAGCTCCTCCAGTGGTGTGCATTGCCAACCCCAACCTGTATGGATTTAAACGACTCCCATTGACAAGCGCCAGTAAGATTGCACCATCTAATTGTTGTAGTTGAACTGCACTGCCAAAAGTAATGGAATGAACATGATAGAGACCTAACTAGTGCATTTGTAACTTACTTGGATTCTTGATGAACTTACTGTTGTATAACAACACCAAATTTCATGTCGCAAAATATTTTTTCTTAATGTGGCGATCATGCCATGCCTTCTGTCGATCCTTCACAACCTACTGGTGGAAGCCAACAATAAAACGACCTTCTTCAAGCTGGATTACCTGTGTAATTCATTCTTCTAATGCTTCTACATCATCCATGCCCATTTCTGTGGCAATGCACAAGATGGGAACAATATACTCCATGGGCATGATTGCATCTTTCCCATAGACCAGCTTAAATGGTTTCTGACCGGTTAGCTGTTTACAAGTAGTGTGATAGGCCCATAGTACCGCTGGAATTTTTAGGTCCCAGTCATCACGGTTAGCATGACATACCTTAATCAACGCTGTCTCCAAGATTTTGTTGAATTCTTCGACGGTCCCATTTGCCTTTGGATGGTATGGTCTACTCCTCTTGTGTTGCACCTGCAATTCCTTAGTTAGCACTTTCACAGTCTGGTTGATGAAGTGACTTCCCTGGTCACTCATCAAGATCCTAGGACACCCAAACCTTGTCACAATGTTTTCAAAGATGAATCTCGTTGTCGTCACAGTTGTACAATCCATAACTCGTGCAGATTCTACCCACCTAGTGAGGTAGTCGGTTGAAGTGATGATGTATCATGTACCAGTCCACTTCCCTGGTGGATTAATCGGACCCACAAAATCCAAAACCCATTTATTAAATGGTTTCAAAGTCAGTTACGGTACCAGCAACATCTCATACTGTTGTGATGGTTTATCGACACGCTGGTAGACGTCGCAGATCCTCGCATAATCTATGGCATCGTTATGCAACATAGGCCACCATAGTCTGACATGCAACACCTTTTGTACAGTAGCCCAACCTCCATAGTGACCTCCTGTAATTCTTGTATGTTCTTCTTTGAGAATGGGACCCTGCTCATGTGGTAAAATACATCGTCACAGGATTTCATCCAATCCAAGCTTATATAGTTGTCCCGCAATTAATTGAAAATTAGAATCTTTTATGATCAGCTGCTTCTTTTGGCTAGTCGACATGTCCTCTAGTCGACATGTCCTCTGGGGTGATACCAGTGGCCAAAAACTGAATAATTGGTGCATAGTGATCATCTACGATGTCAACACAGAAAAATTATGCATCTGGTAATCCATAATCAATATTGGTTGGTTCTTTCCCATTCTCAACGCGAGAAAGATGGTTAGGGCCAATGTTCAAATGCCCTAGCTTCACAACTATTTCAAAATCAAAGTATTGGAAGAGTAATAGCCATCGACAGATATTCCCCCCCAACATAGGCTTGTTGACCAGGTATTGCAAAGCAGAATGATCAGTGAACATCTTGAAATGTCCACCCAACAAGTAGTGTCGAAAATTTTGCAATGCGTAAACCATCGCCAAGCCTTCCCTTTCCGTTGTTGTATAATTTTGTTCCACAAAATATAGCTTTCTAATAGCATATGCAATCGAGTAATCCAGGTTTCCCTCACCTGGTTGCACAAGAATGACCCCTAGCATGATAGAAGAAGCGTCGACATGCACGTGAAACTCGTTATCCCAATCAGGAAAAACCAGTATGGGCATAGAGTCCATCTTGGCTTTCAAAGTGTAAAAAATTGCTTGACATTCTTGAGTCCATTCATAGGCTGCATCATTCTTTAGCAGCTTCTCCATGGGGGCAGTAATCACAGCATATCCTTTGATAACCTTGTGGTAGTATCCAGTATGCCCCAGTGTGGCCTGAAGCATTTTTTCCGAGTAGACCAACATACCTTCCTTGTAGAAAACATGTCCTAGTAACATGCCAAATGGTGCACAAAAAATACACTTTTTAGAATTCAAGGTGATATGATGCTATCGACACCTCTCTAGCATTAGCTACAAGTTATCCAAATGGCCCCTAATTAGTCCATAGACAATCCAATCATCCATATACAATTGTAGGAACTTTTGAATAAAATATTCAAATACAACGACAACTACACAAGAGAATACAACTGGTGCATTCTTCAGCCCAAATGGCATGACTGTATATTGAAAACAGCCCCACTCAGTGACAAACGTAGTCTTATAATGTTCCTCCTTCGCAATCCAGATCTGGTGGTATCCTGAGAATCCATCCATGAAATAATACATCTCCTACTCGCCTACACCTTCAAGAACTTCATCTATAAAAGGGGTCATGTAATAACCCAAAATTTCATAAAAATTTAAAATTTTTAAAGTGACATAAAATGTCTTAAATCGCAGTTTAGTAACTGCTAGCGGTTAGCAGAAAATGAAACAGTTTAACAAAATTTAAGGATTAGTTTCAAATACAAAAAAAACTAATACAACTTTAATTTTTATAAGTTATAGAAAGAGGACTTGCATTTAGTTGCTGCTAGCTGTACTGATGATTTACTTTTGTCAAGTAGGTGAGAAACCATGTTTAAATTTGGGGCTTACTTAGCATTTTGCTAACTCAAATGGACTGTTGGTTCTTACAGGTTCAACAGGTATGCGTATGATCAAGTAGGAGTTTTTTTTAAATTATGTCGAGAAGTACTTCTTTAGCATGTTAATGATGCTAGTATAAAAATTGATTATTAAGCTGCAAGTCTCCAATGAGGTAAGGTAAATTCCTTTCATTGTTTTGGATCTATGACAGTATTTATATTTAAGCCATAATGACTTTTATCCTTAACATAAATAATGCTATTTACAAGAATGAGTCCTTCCAATGTTTTTTTCTGTCGTAAGATGATTATCTTTTATAAATTATAGTACCTAGTGAATTTTAGATTTCCACAGTGAGCATAGAGATCATGATCTTGGTGTATCATTACTTCGACTGTTTCGTGATATTACTGCTATTTTATGTTTATAACTCAAGTGTATTGCTCTTTAAGTATGAACGTAAGCTTCTGTTTTTCGTTGGTAAAGTTTACAATGAGTTATTAGTTTTTTTATGAGAAGCTCTTGCAATAAGGTTTGTCTTCAGTCTCCTTGAAGACTCCTTCATTTATCAGCATCTATTTTTTATGTGGAGAAGTTAAAGGCTTTTCCAGTTTATAAAATAAATCATAATAACATTATATTGAATACTCTATTTTTCCTTTAATAGCCATGAAAAAATACCAAACTTGTTTGATTTGTTGCAAATATGATTACCTTCTTACACAGCTAGTAGACAAGTTGTATTCTTAATATCTAGATTATAACCATGATACAAGTGTTATTTGCAATATTACAAAACTATGTTGATTTATGATTTAACAACATCAAGCTATACCCATCATCCTAACTTATAACCTAAGGTAGTTGTATCTACCTATCAACTACTATATGTAATCGAAACTAATGGAAATATACATTATAAGATTTGCTCCTTTAATATACTAATTCCAAGGCATGGTATAATATTATCGATGGCAAAGTTGACATGATGAGCAATCATATGAAATATTATAATATGGTCAATAGCATGATTTGTATTATTGGCAATGATATGTTTTATAATCGAATGTGCAGTGTTGACAATAGAACTCGACCCACACATGGTTAAATTTTTGGAAGGGCACGTGGAAAAGCCTCCTCCATGCATTGGTTGACTTAAAATGAATGAAACCCTACTCTGCATTTTTCTCTGAGGGTTTATCATCTTGCAGGCTGCGCTGTGAGTCCTTGCGGCCATGGGAGGCCTGCAACTTCCTTAAACTTTGGTGCTGTAGCCTACATTACTGTGCAAAGTAGTTTATGGTATCGTGGTTTGTGTTTAGGTTTATTTTGTGAGTTAAGGGAAACACAGTGTGAGTGATTTAAGGCTTCTTCATGTGCCTCAAAGCCTGTAACTCGTTTTACCCTCGTGTCTTTTTGTTCTTTTCCTTGGGATCGTAGAACTTGAGACTGTCTCTTTGTTGTCTCTGTCACAGAGTTGGCTTAAGAGTTTCCTTGGTTTAGTGTATTCGAGCTGGGTGATTGTTTCTTCTCGGCTCCAATTTCTTCTTGTTTACAGGTATACACTTTTACCTTGCCCGAAATTCCTTTTGTCAAATTATTTACTAAGTTAGGGTTTTAGTAATTTATGACTCAGAGTTTTAAATATTGTTTGGATTATAATATTTCAGGCTCCCGCTAATGGCTCGAGGCCTTTTGTGGAATGCAAGCTCGTGCATTTGATAACTTCATGGGCTTCCAACTGGTAAGCCCCGGTCTCGTTGTGGGTTCTCCCTGTTTGCGGTTTGGGTTGTTGGATAAAATTTCCTGTGGTTGGAAACATGGCTTCATATTCTTTGTTGGTTAAGATATTAGTTTTTCGATTATTACCCATGTTTTATTTGAAAACCATTGGGATACTTCGCTGGGTAACACAGGCTCTTGAAGCCGTGATGTAAAAGTGTTTTTGGTTAAGCAGTTTCAGCCTTACGGCTTAAGTGATGTAATGTTGTTGTTTAAGTTTATAAAGAACCTCCTCCGTGCTTAGAGATGTTAAGTGACCTTTGTCTCGTTTGCTTTAGTTTTTATTTTACATTTGAACTTCAAGAAAATGAAGACTGTGAACTGAGTTTTACTTATCCTGTCAGTAATTTATTTTATTTACAATTAATATAAAAGACTTATGTATATTTGGTTTATTTAGCAGGCTTGGGTTTTGACCCATCGATTCTACAGGCTATAAGCCTACATTTGATTAAGGATTTTATACTACAAATGGTTAATAATTACTGGTTTATTTTATTCATGATTTACATATGTACTGTATTTATTAATACTCTGTAATTATAATTATTTTAAAGCACTGCTGTGAAATAATAATTTAAATTCTAGGAAGCTACTTTGAACATGTTGTTTAACCCTATAGTTTAAAATAAATCCTTGTTTATATTTATAGCATTAATAACTCGATTTTCTAAATAGGATAAGGAAAGATTATATGACTTACAGTTATAAGCATGATGCTATCTCTGTAAGAAACTGAGAAATCCTAAACAATTTTGCTTCTAAATCTTAGTTAATAAATACTTAGGGTTTAGTACAACATATTTCAAACTAGTGTAATGTTGACTTTCAGTAATTTTTCTAAAATAAAAGGATTATAAAAGAATCCTTAGGTCGTGGATAAGAAACACTTTGGTCTATAACGTTAATATTTATAAACTATTTTATTATTTCCTTTTCACATGTTTTCTTAAATATTAGTTGCTTACTTTACTTTTGTTAATTGTAATATCTTATATTTTATCGGTATACTAATACTGGAAATAATAATATTTATTATTTTCTTTTATACCTATGTTTCTATTTATTTGGTTGAAATAAATAAGTGCAGACAATACATAGCACTACTAATTAGTGAAATTCATAAACATTGAAGTAAAATATATCTACTATTTAAATTCAAATAAAAGAATCGTATCTACTATTTACATTCCAATAAAAGAATCATTTCATTTACCTAAGACAATCTAACTGTGCTAGAGTATGACCTGAGTTCAAGTGTCGAAAAACACAGCTTGGATATTTTTATTCTATTTGTTTCACTATTTACATAATCATTTCCATTTCTACTATAATCTATAATTTTACTGAACCTAACATTACACAGTTACCTTTCATTCATAAACCTTAAACACTAACATGCCTGTAGTAGATAAACTAAGAATTATTTAACTGAAGACAAATAAAGAAAATAGAACCCGTTGAGGAAAGGACAACAACAACTTAAGGAGGCTGTTCCTCCCAACCAAAATCCTGGAGAGAGCTCAAACAATGCTTACTCAAGACCCCCGAGCATGTTCCTGGTATTCTTGGCTGAGAACTGGGTGGAGAATGCAACTGTAAGACCTCTGTCACCTAACTGGTCCAATTACCTCAGTAATAAAAATATGCTCTCAGCAGTATGATCTTCAACTTAGAAGCTAGAACTAGATGAATCTCAGCAGTTATTCCCTCAAACACACTCCAGAATCCCCTCCATTTAATTTCTCTTGAGTAAATTCATTCACCCTGAATGATCAATTCTCTAGAATGAGCAGCCTTAGCTCTTTTCAATGGGAAATTTTATAGAGATGCCTAGGTCTTCTGGGTCAGTTTTCATTAAATGAGCCATGTGCTATGATTCCACTTTCTTGGGAAATCATGACCACAAATATAGGGAAGTTGCCACTTGCAACAGTTGGAAGTGGTTTGCGGATGCTGCCACTTGTCAGTTTGCTCTCCACCCAGTCTCCTCCACCAATTTACCAGTAAACACTCTTTTAATAGCTTCCCTAAACTGATGTCTCCTCATTTATTTATTTATAAATAAAATATTCTGAATTTACATTAAATGTTCTTGACCCCACTGGGTCATGAATTACAACTTAGTATAAAATTTAACACAATGTTCCTCAAATATTATAAAATTGTTTTTGCAAATTGGGGCATGTGATATACACACCCCCTTAAATTATAACATCATCCTCGATGTTATTTATTCCTCGTCCTCAGAGTTCCCTTGAAATAGAATTGGATATGCATCCCGCATATGACTTTCCAATTCCCAGGTGACTTCCTCTGGACTAAGGGTGCTTCCATTGCACCTTGAATTGACCAATGGTACGGTTCCGAAGTGATATCTCCCTCCGCTCGAAGATATAGTCTGGTTCCACCAGAAAATCTCCTTCAGGTTCCACCCGCACATCATTCCAGTTAATAACATGAGTAACATCATGCACATATTTATTTAATACATAAATGTGAAAAACATTGTGAACTCTTAAATTCTGTGGTAAAGTTAACCGATAGGCTACCTATCCGATCCTGGACAATATTTCAAAAGGACCACAATAATGAGGTGCTTGTTTGGCACAACTACCCAACCTCAGAGAACTCTTTTTGGGTCTCACCTTGATGAAAACATGTTCAACTACCTGGAACTCCTTTGGAGTTCGTTTAAGGTCTGCTTGACTTTTCTGTCGATCTTGTGCAATTTTCAGATTACCTTGTACCTGCTTTACAATTACTTCCATTTCTTTCAATAATTTAGGTCCTAATACTAACCTATCCACTGGATTACTCCAAGATATAGGAGTGTTACATTTCATTCCATACAAAATTTTGAAAGGACTATATCTAGCTGAAGCTTGATAATTATTATTGTAAGCAAATTCTACCAGGTGTAAATAATATTCCCATTTACCTGGCTGTTCCTTTACATACATTCTTAGTAAATCTTTCAGTACCTGATTTACTCTTTCAGTCTATCCATCAGTTTGAGGATGGAAGGAGGTACTAAAATTTAACGTGGTATTTAATCCTTTAAACAGAGATCTCCAAAAGTTACCTGTAAATTTAGGGTCTCGGTCTGAAATTATGACCTTCTGTATCCCATGCAGTCGAAAAATTTGCTTTAAGAAAATACCAGCTATATTTGCATCTTTATAAGTAGTTTTTACAGGTATAAAATGGGCTGCTTTACTCAATTTTTCAACCACTACCATTATGGAGTCATTTAAGTTTTGATTTTTAGGCAGTCCAGTAACAAAATCAAGGGTAATTATTTCCCATTTCTAGCTAGGAATGGGAAAAGGCTGAAGTATCCCAGCTGGATGCTGATGTTCAGCTTTTAATTGCTGACATTCAAAGCATCTAGCAATATATTCTGCCAGTTCAGTCTTCATGTTTGGCCAGAAATAATATTTTCTTAGCATGGTTATAGTTTTCTGATAACCTGAATGCCTTGAATAAGGAGTTTTATGGATTTCATATAAAATTAATAACTTAATCTTAGGTACATTAGGCACATATATTCTGTCTTTATAAAATAATAATACTTTTTCATTCAAGCTATACCCTGTACTTAGACTTTCTATTGGATTTTCTTTTGCTTTTGCTTGTAAATTCAGGTAATTTTTGTCTTGTTCTATCCCTGCTTTAAGTTGTTCTTCCAAATCTGTTGTATAAGTGTTGATAGCTGCTGTAAAATTCAGCTTTGCATTTCTACTTAATGCATCAACAACTTTATTTTATTTCCCTTTCATGTGTTGAATTTCAAAATCATATTCACTTATAAAATCTAGCCACCTAGCTTTCCTAGCATTCAGGTTAGGTTGATCTAATAGATATTTTAATCCCTTATTATCCGTCATTAAGATAAATTTTCTTCCAATTAGATGATGACGCCACATATTTAAAGCATGTATGACAACAGCTAATTCCAAGTCATAGGTTGCATAATTCTTTTCATGAATCTTCAATTTCCTAGACTCATAAGCAATGACATCTCCTTCCTGAGTCAATACTTCACCTAAAGCGTCATTGTAGGTGTCAGTACATACTATAAAATCTTTATTTAGATCAGCAATTCTTAAAATTGGTGCACTAGTTAATAAGGTTTTTAACTTTTTAAAACTATCTTCGCACTTCTGATTCCAATCAAATTTATTTCCCTTTTTCTGCAAAGAGGTTATCGAATTTGCGATTCTTGAAAACCCTTCGATGAACCTCTGGCAATAACCAGTAACCCCATGAATGATCGGACATTAGTTACGTCTTTAGGAACTATCCAATCTTTGATTGACTTTATCTTTTTGGGATCCACCTAAATTCCTTCTTTAGTCACCACATGACCTAAGTACTGGATTTTATCCTGAAAGAAGTCGCATTTACTAAACTTCGCAAAGATTTGATGTTCTCGCAACTCTTGCAAGACAATTTTTAAATGTTCTTTATGTTCTTCTTCAGATTTCGAATAAATTAATATGTCTTCGAATAAAAACGACCACACATTTATCCAGATATTTGTGCATTACATTATTCATTAGACACATAAAAACAATTGGAGCATTAGTAAGCCCGAATGGCATGACGACAAACTCGTAATGTCCATATCGAGTCCTAAAAGTTGTTTTAAAGATGTCTTTGTTTTAAAGGTGATATCCAGACCGTAAGTCAACCTTTGAAAATATCGTGGCTCTACATAGTTGATCAAATAGATCATCTATGCGAGGTAATGGGTATCTGTTCTTAATATTCATCTTATTTAATTGGCGATAATCTATGCATAGTCGTAGAGTTCCGTCCTTTTTCTTAACAAAGATGACAGGTGCCCCCTAGGGAGATACACTGGGTTGAATATAATTCTTGTCAATACATTCTTTTAACTATGACTTAAGTTCATTTAATTCGAGTATATTCATTCGATAAGGGGCTTTTGAGCTGGGCACTGCACTAGGTACCAGCTCAATGATAAAATCTAATTCCCTCTTCAGAGACAGTCCCAGAATTTCTTCCGAAAATACATCTACATATTCCTTTAGAACTGGTATATCCTCCAATTTTAATTTATCTATGTTGTTTAGATTTTCTTCATTGGTTACTGTTACTACATAAGCCTTACAACCTTTCCTAACAGCTCTCTTAAGTTGCAGAGCAGAAATTTGCCCTACGGTTGTTTTCCTAGGGATTCCCTTTATGCTTATTAATTTTCCATCATTATTTATACAAGTAAAGGTTTTATCAAAGCAATTCAAGACCACCCTATGCTGCTCTAACCAATCCATACCAATTAATATGTCATATGAACCTAAAGGTAGTACATTGAGCTTAACAAAAGTTTCAAATTGATCCATAGTTACTGCACAATTCTTTACAAAGCTAATTACCTTTCTCTTTGCACCAGTAGCTAACTGAACTAACCAAGAACTTACAAACTTTTCAACTGGAAGTTTACGATTTTCTTCCAAGTTAGGAGAACTATAGCTTAAACTATCTCCTGGATCAATTAAAATAGATATGGGTGTTTGATTTATCTTACCTTCTACTTCCACCATGGAAGTTTGATAGTCTGCTTGCCGATTCTCCAAATCTGCATTGATACTGGGCATAGTCCTCGCTAAATCACCAACAATCATCTTCTCCTGTATTGTGTGGATATTGCTGACAATGTTTTTTCGATTGGGACAGACTGAGGCATAACGTGGACCATTGCATTCCCAACACTTTATGGGTTCTTTTCGTTCAAAGTTCTTTGTGTAATTATCGTGATTGTTAGCAGACTCTTTATTCTTTTGATTGTTCTGATTGGTCTGTGAATTACTCTTATTCCCCTGGAAATTCTTATTAGAAAAATTTCTAGTGTTATTATTTTTAGAATTCTGATTAGGCACAAACTCTTTCTTCTTTTGATCAAATTTATTATTCCTTTTGGCCTTCTTGTTGGCCATACTCTCCTTTTTTCGATTCTGTTCAAAACAAAAATTCGTTTTCCTCATGGCTTCTTCCAGGGTTTTCGGATTGTCATACTCAATCCTATCCTTTATGTGATAAGGTAAACAACTGCAAAACCGCTGTACCTTCTATTTCTCAACCACAATGTATGGCACATACCTAAGCAGACTTAGAAACTTACTGTTCAATTCTTTCATATTCATTGTACCTAGTTTTAGCTCATAGAATTCTTTAGCCCTTTCTTCATTGTACTGTTCAGATAAAAATTTCTTTTTGAAGTATTTCTTGAATGTACTCCAATTTATGTTCTTCTCTCTTATACCTTTCACTCTTTTTAAGTCTTGCCACTATATATCAGCTTTCCCTGTAAGATTATAAATAGCCATCCTAGCCTTCAATTGGTTAGAATAGTTAGGAATCTGGAAGTACTTCTTCATCCCGGATAACCAGGATTCCGCTTCCTCCCCCTTTTTCAGTTTCTCCATTAAATGTTGGTGGCTTGATATTCTTAAACTCCCCAGACATTTCTTCATAAGGTTTATATTTTCTTTTCCTAGTATGGTGGTTATCCTCACTACTGTCACTAGTATAATGAGAGTTACGTTGATCACCATATACTTCGGAAGATGAGCTACTTTCATTTTTAATCTGTTTAGTCTTTTTATACTTATGTTGATAACTTATATCTTCTGAACCAACTCTTTTACCCTTTCTCTCATTATGAAATCTTTCTATTAAGATTTGATTCAGCTCCTCTTGAGCTCTCAGAATCCTCACATTTTCTTTCTTAACAGATTCCATTTCTGATTTTAATTCTTTTACTATTTGTAATAGTTCGGAAGAATTAGTGGTTATATCTTCTTGTATAGGTTCTCTTTGTAGATGATATTGTTCAATATAAGGAGGTTCCTCTTCTGCATATTCTTCCATTCTTTCCATACCTGTCATTAACACATAAACAAATTTCTCTGTGTATATCATTCAAAGAAAACAACATCAGCATAATGATTTAGATTTATTGTTCCATATAAGCAAGTTGAGCTTCATTAAGGCCTAGTGTTTGAACCTTGTGCTCTGATAACACATGTAATAACCCAAAATTTCATAAAAATTTAAAATTTTTGAAGTGACATAAAATGTCTTAAATCGCAGTTCAGTAACTGCTAGCGGTTAGCGGAAAATGAAACAGTTTAACAAAATTAAAGGATTAGTTTCAAAGACATAAAAACTAATACAACTTTAATTTTTATAAGTTATAGAAAGAGGACTTTCATTTAGTTGCTACTAGTTGTACTGATGATTTACTATTTTCAAGTAGGTGAGAAACCATGTTTGAATTCGAGGCTTACTTAGCGTTCTGCTAACTCAAAAGGATTGCTGGTTCTTACAGGTTCAACAGGTAAGTGTATGATTAATGAGGAGTTTATTTTAAATTATGTCGAGAAGTACTTATTTAGCATGTTAATGATGCTAGTATAAAAATTGATTATTAAGTTGCAAGTCTCCGATGAGGTAAGGTAAATTCCTTTCATTGTTTTGGATCTATGACAATATTTATATTTAAGCCACAATGACTTTTATCTTTAACATAACTAATGCTATTTACAAGAATGAGTTCTTCCAAGGTTTCTTCCTATCGTAAGATGATTATCTTTTATAAATTATAGTACCTATTCAATTATAGATTTCCACAGTGAGAATAGAGCTCATGATCTTGGTGTATCATTACTCCGACTGTTTCATGATCTTACTGCTATTTTATGTTTATAACTCAAGTGTATTGCTCTTTAAGTATGAACATAACCTTCTGTTTTTCATTGGTAAAGTTTACAATGAGTTATTAGTTTTTTTATGAGAAACTCTTGCAATAAGGTTTGTCTTTAGTCTCCTTGAAGACTCCTTCATTTATCAACATCGATTTTTTATGTGGAGAAGTTAAAGGATTTTCTAGTTTATAAAATAAATCATAATAACATTATATCAATACTCTATTTTTCCTTTACTAGCCATGAAACAATACCAAACTTGTTTGATTTGTTGCAAATATGATTATCTTCATACACATCTAGTAGACAAGTTGTATTCTTAATCTCTAGATTATAACCATGATACAAGTGTTATTTGCAATATTACAAAACTATGTTGATTTATGATTTAACAATATCAAGCTATACCCATCATCCTAACTTATAACCTAAGGTAGTTGTATCTACCTATCAACTACTATATGTAATCAAAACTAATGGCAATATACATTATAAGATTTTGTCCTTTAATATACTAATTCCAAGGCATGGTATAATATTATCGATGGCAAAGTTGACATGAATAGCAATCATATGAAATATTATAATATGGTCGATAGCATGATTTGTATGATTGGAAATGATATGTTTTATAATCGAATGTGCAGCGTTGACAATAGAACTCGACCCACACTTGGTTAAATTTTTTGAAGGGCACATAGACGAGTCTCCTCCATGGGTTGGTTGACTTAAAATGAATGAAACCCTACTTCTTTGCATTTTTATCCGAGGGTTTATCCTCCTGTAGGTTGCGCTGTGAGTCCTTGCATCCATGGGAGGCCTGCAACTTCCTTAAACTTTGGCGCTGTAGCCTGTATTACTGTGCAAAGTGGTTTATGGTATCGTGGTTTGTGTTTCAATTTCTTTTGTGAGTTAAGGGAAACACAATGTGAGTGATTTAAGGCTTCTACACGTGGCTCGAATTCTGTAATTGGTTTTACTCTTGTGTCTGTTCGTTCTTTGCCTTGGTATCGTAGAGCTTGAGACTGTCTCTTTGCTATCTCTGTCGCACAGTTGGATTAATGGTTTCCTTGGTTTAGTGCATTCGAGCTGGGTGACTGTTTCTTCTTGCGTCCAATTTCTTCTTGTTCACAGGTATACACTTTTACCTTGCCCGAAATTCCTTTTGTCAAATTGTTTACTAAGTTAGGGATTTAGTAATTTATGACTCAGAGTTTTAAATATTGTTTGGATTATAATATTGTAGGCTCCCACTGACAGCTCCAGGCTTTGTGTGCAATGCAAGCTCGTGCATTTGATAACTTCGTGGGCTTCCAACTAGTAAGCCCCGGTCTCGTTGTGGGTTCTCCCTACTTGCGGTTTGGGTTGTTGGATAAAAGTTCCTGTGGTTGGAAACATGGATTCGGATTCTCTATTTGTTAAGATATTAGTTTGTTGATTATTTCCCATGTTTTATTTGAAAACCCTTGCAATACTTCGCTGGGTAACACACGCTTTTGAAGCCGTGATGTAAAAGTGGTTTTGGTTAAGCAGTTTCAGCCTTACGGCTTAAGTGATGTAATGATGTTTTTTAAGTTTATAAAGAACCTCCTCTCTGCTCAGAGATGTTAAATGACCTCTGTCTCGTTTGCTTCAGTTTTTCTTTTACATTTGAACTTCAAGAAAATGAATACTGTGAACTGGGTTTTACTTATCCTGTTAGTAATGTATTTTATTTACAGTTAATATAAAAGACTTATGTATATTTGGTTTATTTAGCAGGCTTGGGTTTCGACCCATCGATTCTATAGGCTATAAGCCTACCTTGATTAAGGATTTTATACTGCAAATGGTTAATAATTACTAGTTTATTTTATTCATGATTTACATATGTATTGTATTTATTAATACTCTGTAATTATAATTATTTTAAATCACTGTTGTGAAATAATAATTTAAATTCTAGGACTCTGCTTTGAACATGCTTCTTAACCCTATAGTTTAAAATAAATCCTTGTTTATATTTACATCATTAATAACTCTGTTTTCTAAATAGGATAAGGAAAGATTATATGACTTACAGTTATAAGTATGATGCTAACTTTGTAAGAAAATGAGAAATACTAAACAGTTTCGCTTCTAAATCTTAGTTAATAAATACTTAGGGTTTAGTACAACATATTTCAAACTAGGGTAATGTTGACTTTCAATAATTTTTGTAAAATAAAAGGATTATAAAAGAATCCTTAGGTCCTGGATAAGACACACTCTGGTCTGTAAAGTTAATATTTATAAAATGTTTTATTATTTCCTTTTCACATGTTTTCTTAAATATTAGTTGCTTACTTTACTTTTGTTAATTATAATATCTTATATTTTATTAGTATACTAATACTGGAAATAATAATATTTACTATTTTCTTTTATACCTATGTTTCTATTTAGTTGGCTGAAATAAATAAGTGCAGACAATACATAGCACTGCTATTTAGTGAAATTCATCAACATTGAAGTAAAATCTATCTACTATTTACATTCAAATAAAAGAATCATATCTATTGTTTACATTCCAATAAAAGAATCATTTCATTTACCTAAGACAATCTAAATGTGCTAGAGTACGACCTGAGTTCAAGTGTGGAAAAACACAGCTTGGAGATTTTAATTCTATCTGTTTCACTATTTACATAATCATTTCCATTCCTACTATAATCTATAATTTTACTGAACCTAACATTAGACAGTTACCTTTCATTCATAAACCCTAAACACTAACATGCTTGTAGTAGATAAACTAAGAATTATTTAACTGAAGACAAATAAAGAAAATAGAACCTATTGAGGGCAAGACAACAATAGATTAAGGAGGTTGTTCCTCCCAACCAAAATACTGGAGAGCGCTCAAAAAACGCTTCCTCAAGACCCCCCGAGATTTTTCTTGGTCTTCTTGGCTAAGAACTGGGTGGAGAATGCAACTGTAAGACCTCTATCACCTGACTGGTCCAATTACCTTAGTAATAAAAATCTGCTTTCAGCAATATGATCCTCATCTTAGAAGCTACAACTAGATCAATCTCAGCAGTTATCCCCTCAAACACACTCCAGACTCCCCTCCATTGAATTTCTCTTGAGTAAATTCATTCACCCTAAATGATCACTTCTCTAGAATGAGCAGCCTCAGGTCTCTTCAATGGGAAATTTTATAGAGATGCCTAGGTCTTCTGGGTCACTTTTCATTAAATGAGCCACCTGCTCTGATTCCACTTTCTTGGGGAATCATGGCAACAAATATATGGAATTTGCTACCTGCAATAGTTGGAAGTGGTTTGAGGATGTTGCCACTTGTCAAATTTCTCTCCACCCAGTCTCCTCCACCAATTTACGAGTAAACACTCTTTTAACAGCTTCCCTAAGTTGTTGTCTCCTCATTTATTTATTTATAAATAAAATATTCTAAATGTGCATTAAATATTCTTGACCCCATTGGGTCATGAATTACAACTTAGCATAAAATTTAACACAATGTTCCTCAAATATCATAAAATAGTTATTGCAAATTGGGGCATGTGATAGGTTAGGAATGGATCATGTACACATGCATCATTCAATTTCCTGAAGTCGACACAAATGTGGATTTCAATTGTCTTTTTTTCCTGGACCACCATAGGATTCATCCACTTGGATTATTCCATAGGCTCGATGATCCTAGCATCAAGCATTCGGTCAATCTCGACCTTCACATGGGCCTTGTATTGTGGATTGAGTCAATACGGTCTCTGTCACATCGGTTTGGCATCTGGTTTCAACATGATTTTCATCTCCCTCAAGTCTCCTAAAATTCTCTTCATCTTTTAAAACCGTGTCAAAAAAAGCTCCTAGAATTCATGTAGCAGGTCCATGATCCTAGCCATGGTCTCCTCGTCCCAGTAGTCTTCGACATTGGCAAATTTTGGGTTCTTTACCGACCCAATGTTAAATTTCTGGATCTTCAATGAATGATTCATTGAGTTCGTTAGTATGTTGGGGGATGTGACATCATGGATTCCTTTAGACTCTGTAATATTAACATTTTGCAACTCATCATCATCTTTATTTTCCCCCAACAAGTTGTAACAGGACATCATGGAATGAATTGAACAATGCGCATGTGGATCAACTGGATAGGTGATAGGGGTGACCTTGAGTATGATGTCATAGATGATTTGTAAAGCATTTCATACCTATGGGTTGATGTCCTGAAAACTAAATGTCTGTGCAAAACAAATAGACAACTCTTCCCAAGTGGTGATAGTCCTACACAACTCGGCTGCCACATACCAAGATCTTGGCATTTCTTCCAGAGTGTGAACAAAAGCGTGGACCCATTCATCCCTGGGTCTCGACATCCATAAAGTATGACACTCGATCAAATGACTGGTGGGATCATGTCATCTGTCGTATCTCCCAGCATGATAGACCTCTACATCACCAAAGAATACCATCATCAATCCGTGACATTGTTCCCAGTCACAGATCATTTGTTTTTGTGTTTCCCACCATTGAGCTGGAGTAGCCTTTAGTTCTACATCAAGATCCAGTATCCTTTGTGGTTCAAAAAATTTCTCTTCAAATTCCTGAAAGAACTCTGATAGTCTCAGAAGTCCTTCATAAATGGGCAACTCGATAGTCTCAATCGCAACATGTCGGAGAGACTGTGTAATCAACCTACATTTACTGAATGATACTTCATTCAATTGATTCTACCAATTTTCTAGAGCATGTTTAGAGTCAGAGGATGCAGAACTTGCGTTGTGCCATCCAAGTTTTCCATTGACAGTAGGATGGATGTAGTCCTCAGAGATATTATAAGGATGATCCCAACTTCTCTCGACTTCATCCTTTATAGGTTCAATATATCGCTGTCCTTCCTGAGGGTCCATAGGAGAAATGACCTTAACATCCTGGTTTTCAAATGTCATAACATGTTTTTTAAAGTTGATAACTGCCATGCTATCATTATCCCATCCAATCCCTAGTAGCATGGGATAGGAACCACTGTCTTCTACAACTTCTATCACATCAAAATCAACATGCATTTTCATACCTTCAATGTCGACAACCAAGTTTGAAACACAACCAATGGGATGAACCTTCACCTAGTTTGCTAGTCGCAGCTGTATTAGCGACCATCCCAATTCTCGCTTTCCCATCAACTGCCAGTTTTAATTGGTCATAATGTTTACATCAGATCCAAGATCCATAATGATTGAATCAACCTCATAATCTCCAATCAGGATATTCATCCTCATCTCCTTACCTGTCTTCCTCTTTTGCAAGGAATTCACAGTGGAATCCTTCACTGTCTTATCCGGATGGTGCAATAACATCTTAAGCTCGACAAGAGTGTTAGAGTCCCTTGCCAGCAATAGACAACTCTCAAAAAACTTCTGCAGGGTACCATGCTATCATGATGGTCCTGCCTCTATAGATGGATCAAAAGCAAATGGCATATCAACAACTAGTAACTTACCCAGATTTCACCTGATTGCATTCTTTACATCAAAGAAGGTATCTTTCTCTATCGCAATATCAAATATGACCTTTTTATTTCTAGCAATTCAAACTTGTAGCCGTGGTCCATCATCTCTAGTTATCGCACTAGCGCAAGTGACAATCCCAATGTCGACATCTTTCATCTGTGGCTTGGGATGAATAGTGGCAACTGTCGATCCTTGATTTAAGTTCAAAGGCAGGTTTTGATTCAATGGTTGATTCATCGATTGGTTGTGTGTCTGAGGTGGGTTCAGGGTCTGAGTCTGTGGTGGGACCTGGTTCTGTACTTGGAATGCATGTTGATTCTGATTCTATGCATTCTGTAATTGAGGAATACTTATTGCTTGCCATTTTGCAATCAACTGAGGGAAAATTTTGACATTATGATCACTGGCTACACAATATGTGCACTACGCATGAGGGAACTCCCTCTAGTGATGTGCAAATACCCCACAGGTGTAGCACTGGATTGATTCATGGCCTCATCCTCCTCCTCCACGAAATCCTCCTCCTCAACCTCTGAACCCTCTGCGGAATCCTCCTCGGACTCCTCCCTTCTGAAAAATGCGGTTGGGCCATTTGCTACTGCAGTGGGTTTGGTTGCTGCTGGACATAGTGCGTGGCTTGAAAATATTGTGGCTGATTATACTGTAGTCGCGGTGCCTAGTTATACTGTAGTTGTACCACCATTTGTGACTGGGGTGCAAACTATGGTTGCGCTATAAAATGTTGCTGTGGTTGCACAGGGACAAACTGCAATGGAGGTGGTGGTGTATACAAAACCTGTGTTGCTAGCTGTACTACTTGCGGCTGTGCTTGCGCTGTCTGGGGGTCCTCACCTTTCACAAATTTTGAATTGTACGTCCTTTCCTGGAGCAAATCATAAGTGTGACAGTTTTTGTCGTCATGTCCAACTGACCGACAAAATGTATAGTACAAATTTTCTTCCTTGGTAACCATCTTCTGCATGTAATCACATTTCTCATGTCGATGCCCATAGACTTGACATATGTGACACCATGGTACACCAACACAGTTCAACGGATTCGGGGCTCCCGACAACAAATAATTCTAAAACATCGAACAGATGTCATTGGTATGTTCTCCTTCATGGCAACGGGTGCACCAAATATCATCGCGATATTCCTTGGCCTTTTTGATATCTTGCAGTTGGAGCATGAAATTGGCCAACTGTGCTTGAATCTAGTTCATTCTGACCATAGATTATCCTACTGGTGATGCCTCCAATTTCATCGCGGTCTCTAGATCATCGCTCTGTGTCGCAATCTTTTGTTGCATTAGCAACTATCTGATATGTGGGACAAGCACAACGATGAACCATTCCTTGTGCTGAACATCGCTCATCTGAAAACTGGCCTGAGCCATCAATGTCTTAAATATCTGATCAAATTCCCAAATCTTCTCATTAGGGAACTGTTTGATCTCCTTTAATTCAGTAATATACCTCCTCAGATTTTGGCTTCTTAAATTCTTCAAATAACCCCGTTTGGATCTCATCCAATGTCCATTAGAGGAAATTTCAACTGAAAATGGGCCTTTTAACAATAATTAAAATTCCATGTCATCATGTGTTAGCCAATGAAATTGCTTTAAATTTGAAATTCCGTATAGGTATTAAGCACTTTTTTAATATAAATTTCGGGATAGGTATCATAAAAAAACTACTTTTTTTGTTTGTATTTTTGACATATATCCCCTTTTTTTACTCAAATTTCGATCGAGAGAGATCGTTGGATGCAAAATTAAATTCCGCATCTTATGAGTACCCACTTGGCATACTTTGGATGGACTCTGCTACCCCAAAAATATGCCGAGTACATCATCATCACATTTTTTCAGGTATTTCTTGTTTTTGGGGTAGCGGGGTCCATCAAAAGTATGCCGAGTGGGTACTCATTGGATGCAGAATTTAATTCTGCATCCAACGATATTTCCCAATCAAAATTTGAGTAAAAACACGGGGAGATATGTCAAAAATACAAACAAAAAGTAGTTTTTTTCTTTTCTTCCTCCAAAATTAATAAATATTATTTTATTATTTTAACTATTATTTTATTAATTTTTTTAAGAGGCCCATTTTGAGTTGAAATTTCCTCTAATGTTCGTGGTACCCCCCTGAGGTATCCTATGAATCTCATGAACCATTCCAGCGCACGACCCCTTAGAGTAGTGGTCAACTAACTTTTCTTCACATCATCATCAACAGTTTGTCGGGCGGTCTAGATTTCCTCACATAAGAACCAGTACTGCTATGGATCGTTAGTGCCATTCCCGTTAAATATTGGTAACTTCATTTCGTCACCCACCATTCTAGGCCTTCTTCCTCTTGTTGGTTCTCTACTTCTAGATTGTTGCTGACACATCGTGCAAGTTGACGCAGAGTGTGTATTGTTTCCTTGTGGCAGAGTAGTGCATAGAGGTGTAGGCATGTTACTATTGGGGTTCAATCTTGTTGTTCTTCTGGGCGTAACCTGGGCCTGTTCATCCTTGTCATCACAAAAAGGTTACTTCATCTAGTGTGGTTTTTTTTCATGGCATTGCACTTCGATCGCGGTAGGACCTTCTCTTGTCCTCTGCCTCTTCTCTCGAAACCTTGCTCCTCTCCTTGTACAACCACTTGTTTCCTTGGCGACCTTCACATTCTCACTAGAACTCATGCCCATCTACCCCTTACCTTTTCATGCATCTCCCCCCTTTCATTATGATGCCTACATCCTCTGCACACCAGAGTTCCACTACTCTTGGTCCATCTTCAGAATTCCTTTTTCACAAACTAGTTGTAGTGACAGCAAGAACCTTCTTCGAGGTTCACTGAAGAATTATCTTTATGCTTCGCTAAAGGACTTATTAGTGTCGACTACAAATTTGGTGATGTATCCTTCTAATATACTATCCAACCACACTTCAACTGCCCATAATGCCTTATTATTAGTTTCTTGTAACTCCTGGATCAACTCTGGGGTCTAGGATGTCAGCTCTCCTCTTTGAAAGTTTGTCTTCTTCTTAGTGAAATTTGCCAGCCATTCTTGCAAGAGGATAGGAAATTCACAAAAGAACCATTCATGAGGACCATCGTGGATATACCTGTCCAACCAGTGGTCGATCGACAAATTTGGATTCTGATTTTCAGCTTCGACAAACTCCCGCAATTTTAGATCAAACCATGCTTCGATATCTAGTTGAGTCGGATGCCAAAACACATCCTCCTATTAACAACAACTTAGGTCCCGACAACAGAACCATTTGTTGATGAAACCCATCAACAAATCCTCGTCGACAGGGGTTCCCACTCTGTCGACGCCCTACATTGCAATCTCCCTGAGCACCGGCCCAGACAGGTTTTACCCTGCCCAGCAACATCTGCGGAGCAGACGAGGTCTCACCCGAGTTGTTCAAGGGAGAGCTTTCTGAACTGAGTTTCCAGCAGTGGGGAGGGAGGATATGGGGATCTGATGGAAGGACACCATAACTGCCAGATCCAGAGCTTGCAATTGACATTACACTATTTCTTCGACTTGCAGAGGGTATTCATAACTTATGCAATCATTATATCATCACATAGTTATCACAATATCACAGCATTATTCATGAAACATATCTACTCATCACGCAACAAACAGTAGCAGAAACTATATTGCATCGACATAGCAGCAAAATAGATCACATGATATAGCAGAAAGAGACTAGATCACATCTACATTATGCCATCACAACAGAACAGATTGTAGCATCATAACCAATCAGATCACAACAGCACCAACATACAATATCGCAACAACAATAACAGACAAGATTTGTGCCACAATTACCATATCATATTAATCTTGCACAACGGAACCAAATTACACAATTCTTCTCCAAAACTAGAGACTGCATACATCAGGAGAAACTCAGATCAATCGCATGTACACAGGGAATTCTTCACAAAACGAGATCGCGCAAACTCTTATGTCTCGATTATCCTCTGATGTGATTCTCCTAGACTCAATTGGTAGCTCTTTTCATCATGATTCTTTTCTATTTGCAAAACTAGATCTATAAATAGGCTTGCGCCGTTACATTGAGGGTCCACTTCTAACTAACTTATAACCGCTAATGACCTATGACAACAAAACTTGGTCAACTAACATATAAAATATTCAAAGCGGTTATTCTTATGCCCATCGCGCTAATCTGGCCTTGCGCGGTACCACGTGAGGTTGCGCAGCTGCCACGATGCTGCGCAACTCACTTACCCAAAAACCCTATCAACAAAATCTAAGCCATCAAAACTGAAATTAAATTTATACTTTATTACAAGATACCTACGCACGAGGGGATTTTCTGATCCTCGGTGGGGATGACTGGTCACTCACTCCCGCGGACACCTGTTCATTTGCACAAAAATATTTAGATTCAATTACTAAATATTAACTACATTGGACGAAAAGATTAACTACTAACATTAAATTTAACTACTGAGATTCTTCCAAGGTTGGTATTCTAGTTTTTCCCCAAAAAATAATGAATATGTTTGCGTTGGTCCACTTGTTTGGTATGTAAATGGTGGAATTTTGTGAAAAAAATATATAGAGTTGTAGATAACAAGTGTGTCTAGTGCAGCGTTATTTTTCCATATTTATTATGTTATAATTTTTTTTTTCAAATTAAGGAAGTCAGTGACGCCCTAAAATGACAAGGTCGAGCGTTGGTCCATGACATCTTGGTCTTAACATAGTCAATGAATGATATTTTTTTTAGGATGTAGGTCTTTGTGTCTTCTTGTGCGGGTTCTTTTCTGTTTTCTAAATACATGAGTCAATCAAAAGTTATAGCTGAATCAAATAGCCTACCTTTTGTGTTAGATTGACATTAGTCTATTTAAAAATAAATAAAAAATAAAAAAAGATAATATATTTAAATAAAAATTACATATTCAGAATCTACAGACGAAGTTACACAAGTGTGTGAATTTTCATTAGCAGTGGACAAGCGTGGCATATGAAAAATAATGCATGAAATAGGAGAAGTGGTACAAAACATGTTTGATGTCATAATATAGTCCAAACCACTTGGTTTGGAAACCCGAACCTAAATCCAAAGTAGCACAGTCATCCACCACGTAGGTTGGAAAAAAAGTGCCCGCCAAAATTCTAAATTTAAAGCACACATGCATGTAGTTTAAAACGTAACACACACGCACTAGAAGTGCGATCACGCTTATCAGTGTGTATGCGTTAAAGATGCGTGCACGCATATGTTAAGTTGAAACTTTGTTTTGATTTTATTTTCAAGCATTTGCAATGGAATGATGATGATGAACAATTTTGATGATGAGGAGGAGGATGATGCCAATGACATTGATGAGGATGATGACTATGATGATGATGATGATGATGATGGAGATGACGATGATGATGAACAATGATGGTGATTATGACGATGACGATGAACAATGATGGTGATCATGATCAAGATGATGATGACGATGATGACTATGATGACGATGATTTAATGATGATGATGATGATGATGATGATGATGATGATGATGACAACGATGTTGATGTTGATGTTGATGATGATGACGATGAGGATGATGATGATGATGACGATGAGGATGATGATGATGATGACGACAATGATGAGGAACAATGATGATGATGATGATAGGTTTAGTTGAAACTTTGCTTTGATTTTATTTTCAAGCATTTTCAATGGAATGAAGATGATGACCATGACGACGATGATGTTGAGAAGGATGATGACAATGATGATGATGAGGATGATGACTATGATGATGATGATGAGGATGATGATGATGACAACGACGACAATGATGATGATGAACAATGATGGTGATGATGATGAGGAGGATGATGACAATGACAATGATGAGGATGATGACTATGATGATGATGCTGAGGATGATGATGATGATGATGGTGATGATGGAGATGACTATGATGATGAACAATGATGGTGATGATGATGATGATGATGATGATGATCACGATGACTATGACTATGATAACGATGATTATGATGATGATTACGATGATGAGGATGATGATGTTGATGATGACGATGAGGATGATGACGACTATGATGATGAACAATGATGGTGATGATGATGATGATGACTATGAATATGATGACGATGATTATGATGTTGATGATGATGATTACGATGATGAGGATGATGATGTTGATCATGACGATGATGATGATGATTATGATGATGAACAATGATGGTGATGATGAACAATGGTGGTGGTGGTGATGATGATGATGATGATGATGATGATGAGGATGACGACGACGATGATGAGGAACAATGATGATGATGATGATGATGATGGTGATGATGATGATTAGGTTGATGAGAATGATGATGATGAGGATGAGGATGAGGATGATGATGATGATGATGACGATGACGATGACAATGATGATGATGATGAGGAACAATGGTGATGATGATGATAGGTTTAATTGAAACTTTTTTTTGATTTTATTCTCAAGCATTTGCAATGGAATGATGATGATGATGAGGAGGAGGATGATGACAATGATGATGGTGATGATGATGGTGACTATGATGATGATGATGATGATGATAATGATGACGATGATGGTGATGATGAGATGATGAACAATGATGGTGATGATGATGATTATGATTATGATGATGATGATGATGATGGTGATGATGATGATAAGGATGATGACAATGATGATCCTGAGGATGATGACTATGATGATGATGATGAGGATGATGATGATGATGATGATGACAATGATGATGAACAATGATGGTGATGATGATGATGATGAGGATGATGATGAGGATGAGGATGATGAGGAACAATGATGATGCTGCTGCTGATGATGATGATGATAGGTTTAGTTGAAACTTTGCTTTGAATTTATTTTCAAGCATTTGCAATGGAATGATGATGATGACGAGGAGGACGATGACAATGATGATGATGAGGATAATGACTATGATGATGATGATGATGATGATGATGATGATGATGATGGTGATGATGATGATGATGAACAATGATGGTGATGATGATGATGAGGATGATGATGATGAGGATGATGAGGATGATGACTATGATGATGATGATGATGAGGATGATGATGATGATGATGATGAAAATGACGATGACGATGACGATGACGATGAACAATGATGGTGATGATGAGGATGTTGATAATGATGATTATCACTATGACTATGATGACAATGATGATGCTTATGATGATGAAGATGATGATGTTGATGTTGATGATGATGATGATGATGATGATGATGACGACCATGACGATGATGATGAAAAATGATGACGACGACGACGGCGATGCCAATGATGATGACGATGATGATTATGATGACGATGACGATGACGACGACGATGAGGAGGAGGAGGAGGAGGAAGACGACGATGATGATCATGAATACTATGACTATGATGATTATGATGATGATTAGGATGATGATGACTATGATGGTGATGATGATGACGATGAGGATGACTATGATGATAATGAATACTATGACTATGATGATTATGATGATGAGTATGATGATGATGACTATGATGACTATGATGATGATGATGAGGATGAGTATGATGATAATGATAATGATGATGAGGATGATGACTATGATGATGATGATAAGGATGAGGATGATGATCATGACGATGAGGATGATGATGATGATGATGATGATGATGATGATGATGATGATGATGATGATGAACAATGATGGTGATGATGACAACGATGACGATGATGATGAGGAATAATGATGATGATGATGATGAGGATGATGACAATGATGATGACGAGGATGATGACTATGATGATGATGATTAGGATGACTATGATGACGATAATTATGATGATGATTACGATGATGATGACTATGATGATGATTATGATGGTGATGATGGTTAGTGTTGGATTCCTGCCTTACCCTCCACTAGCCATAGGTAAAGATCCTAAGACCTCATAATGGCACCCATGGGCCTAAGAAGAAAGTAGTGGTAAAGACTATATTGTAAAAATACTTGTACATGTGTGAATACCAAGACATTGCTGAAGGACGTTAGTTATTAAATGAGATAAATGTTAGTGAGTAAATGCCGTAAATGTTAGGTAGAAGCGTGCGCACATCTCTCTATGTGTATGCGTTAATGTGCGTGCATGCTCTTATACACATGTGTGCGCACTCAAATATGCGTGCATGCACCTATTACTAGTTTAAAAAAATAGAGATATGGACTCCTGGGATTGCTACCAATTTCCATGGGTTTTCGACAACTGTTGACACATTTTGTGGTCCTGAACTCTGCAATTTGGCTCACACTCAATCACCACTCTTTGATCTATTGGATAGAAGATCACTCTTGGAATCTAACAAACATATTCAATGGTATTGGATGTTAGTGGATACATTCAATCTACAAGTTTTAATTGCAAGAAGAGATCATTTTGAATAGGTATGGTGAATAGTAAATAATTGTTTTCATTCACAAGATTTCAGATCATTTCATTAATTTATGTTTTATCATATGCCGACAACAATATCTCTCTCATAGACAACATTTAATTTCACAAGAAGAATTCCCAACTTCACATCTAACAAGTCTCATATTCTCCATACAAGATGAAGTATGCAATGTTAACTAATTTACATTTGCACATGAATATATTTTGATTTCACTCAATGATGGCATAGATGAAGTTATCTCTTGAGACTCTTCAATTTAAAAAAAAACCTTTTAAGTAATCATGGGAGAGGGTCCATATTGGATAGTTCACCAAGTTGTCCATATTCTCTATATAAGATGAAGTATGCAATGTAGACCAATAATCATTTCCACATGAATATATTTTGATTTCCCACAAGGATGGCATAGATGAGGTTCTCTATTGAGACTCTTCAATTTGTATAAAAAACTTGGAAGCAATCATGGGAGAGGTTCCATATTGAATAGTTCACCAACTTGTCCATGCTCTCCTCTTCATGCTAGATTTATCATAACATTCCTTTGATCTTGACAGGGATGCCTCTACCTTAGTACCATGTGCTTCTGTTATGAAATATGATTAGGGTTTATAAAACCTAACGAGGAAAACAATTACAGTGTGGATACCTTAATGACAGCAATGATAATTTGGGGCTATATTCAATCAAATGGTAGGAGAAGATCATTCCAATATCAATTTCTAGCTTGCAAAATGAGACAATAATTACTATGTAAATACCAAAGGCAAACAAGTGATTTCTATTACAATTTGGAAAATAAATAAGACTGTAGGTGTTAGTATGTTGGTTAAATATGAGTTAGGGTTCTATAGGAGTTAGAGTTCAACAAAGGGCTAGATGACATTCTTCATGAAATTCACCTTGAGGAGAGAAGAAAGTATTTAACTTTGTAGCTTTTGTGAGAGAAGAAGGCTAGGGATTGTGGCAATTGAGAAACCCTAAGGCTACTTGGTATGACAAGATGATACAACAAATGGAAGGACTAAGGGGTGAAGGGAGGCTTGGAAAACTACAAAAAGATCTCGATAAAATTATTTGGTACCAAGAAGAATACTTCATGGAAAAATTTGCTAGATTGAAGTGCCTATGTTAATTTTCGTTAATATTGCATGATATTTTCATAAACTAATCAATCTCACCATGAACACAACAGGTTGGTACTGGGGGCTGGCAGGTGGAGCAATCGACTGGTCCTCATGGGTGGCAGGTGGAGCGGTGGGCTGGACAACTTGCTCTGATGCTAGGGTGGATGGCATGATGGAGGATGTAGCCACATCGACGTTGGCTACAAAACTAGGGGGCACGATGGGAGAGGATGTGGAATAGAGTGGGAGAAGTGGTGATGTATGTCGATAAACCCCAACTGGCTGTAGAATGGAACGGGCCACCATGGAAGAGGAAATTAGGGTGGTGGGGGAATATGGGGGAGGGGGCTGAGGTCTGGGATGGGGTGGAGGGATGGGTGAATGTGGATGGATGGTGTATCGTGGTCGGAGGGGGGAGGGTGGAAACATGGGAAATTGCAAGGGAGGGGGTGGATGGGTGGGGCAGGGGAGGAGTGAGAGAAGGCTGTGACAAAGAAGGGAGAGCTGGATGGAAGTGTGGTGGTGGATGGGTGGGGCAAGGGGGAGTGAACGAAGGCTGTGACGAAGAAGGGGAAGTTGGATGGAAGTGTGGTGGTGGATGGGAAGCAAGGGATGGATGGAATGGGGTGGGGATGGATGCAGGGAAAGGGACATGTATGCTAGGGACTACACCTAGAATATATGGTGGGAAAAAGGCATTTGAGGGAGAGATAGCGACATTGAGGTGCCTATGTACTTAGATATGCATACATATTCATGGCCTCATATATTAGTACATAAAAAAAATAACTATACACATCTAAGCCATCAAAACTGAAATTAAATTTATACTTTATTACAAGATACCTGCTCATGAGGGGATCCGCTAATCCTCGACAGGGATGGATGGTCACTGACTCTTGCGGACACCTGTTCATTTGCAAAAAAATATTTAGATTCAATTACTAAATATTAACTACATTGGACAACAAGATTAACTAATAACATTAAATTTAATTACTGAAAAAAATACTTGTGTGTATGGTGTTGCGATGTCCTTTGTAGCTGCCATGGCTCCATCTAGGTTGAAGGAACCATCATCCTCCCACTGAGGTGTTGGAGACTCAACACTGAATAACTGTACATAAAAACAAATCAAGTCATCAACATACGATTCTAAGTTAAATTTATTATAAATTATGAGATTGCATAATGTATAATCAATACTTGAACATTAAATAAAACAATAACCAACCTAGTGTAGGTAGCTCTCTGTGGCATGCTCCTGCGTGGGGACATGGCATGGATGCCCACAACGAGATCAATGATGTGGAACTAGTCCCATCGAGCTGGATGGATAATCATGGCTACCACCTATGGCTTCTCTCCCTCTCCCACCACTAGTAGACCATGCAGAAGTGTGTCTCTTGGGGTGTTCGTTCTCGCTCTGCGAGGACATAGCAACAAATGTGGTATGCTTGAGAAGGTTTCATGTGGCACGTCTAACAAACTCTTGGATCTCATCTAGCCCGCTACATAGCCCAGGGGGTTGAGGAAGTAGGTTTGGATCTTGCCCAGGTGCAGGAGGTCCTCTGAGTGGGTTTCGGTGGGCATGAGGTCGATATTGGGCTGAGCCAAAACTGACGCCATGGAAATTGGTGACGTCGAATTAGTTCACATGGAACCCTAACACAAACTCAGCCCACAATTTCGTGAGAAAATACTGTGGGACCTCGACATTGTTGCATAGAGGCTTGTCAAAAACCATGAACCATCTCTTCTTCCAGTTTTCTCTCCATGGCCGATAATTACACCAGTCCATGCAAACTCGCCTCTTCCTCACATCTGGAGGCTGTCGTGTTCTCGGATATGTAAATTTTCTCCACAGTTGGGCTTTTGTGATATTCAGGTTTTTTATATCCTCTTTGGATATACTAGTGCCATAATGTTCTCTCATTCAAGCCCTATATTCGTTCAAATTGGTTATCTCACTATGGGAAATGTTTATTGACTCTATTATGTTTTGTAGTGATGTGGCAAGGGAAACCTGAGAGGGTTCCTTGGTGTTCTTCAGTTCATCACTCAAAATTTTTAATTGGTTTAAACCTCCGCGTAATTCATCTTTGGGGTTTTCTTTGTTTAATTCAGGGTTTGGGTCCTCTGATGGGTTTGTTTCATTCCTTTCTTGGGACGGTTCATTGGCATTTGTCATTATGTTTAGGTAATTTGTACCTAGAATATCAATTTTTCCCATTTCAATTCATTTTCAATTTTTTTTAATTTTGTATTTTATTTGAAAAACAACAAAAAAACATAAAAATAAACAAAAAAATGACATTCCTACTCCATCTACCTTACTCCAGCGACGTGGGTGTCGTTTTATCCTAGTTGGACACTTTCGTTGGGCTCCTTGGGGGTTGTTTTCACCTCCTTGCATGCTCGTGGGTGGGTTGTGAACAAAACAAGCTGTTCACTATTTTTTTTAAACATAGGGACGTGCGTGCGTCCTAGTGTGTGATCACACAAAACACACACGTACGCTCACGTATGTGTGCATGCACTTACACGTGAGAGTGTCATTAGGGGCGCGTGTGTGCTCCTATTGTCCATGCTGGAAATTCGGCCTAGAGGTTTGCCACTGCCGAAGCAGGAGTGCATGTGCGCATACAAGGGTGCTTGTGCATTCTTGTTTAGTTCCGCTCATGCGCTCCCATTACATCATATTTGGGTAGGAGGTTCTTGTGGGTGCCCATATATACATAAATTTGAATGAAATATTATGCTATAGTATGGTTTCCTTACCAATCTTGTATTATTTATTCATGTGGGTTTTCTGCATGAATAATAGTTTGTGGGTTTTCCGCATGAATAATAGTTTTGGAGAGAAATCTATTTTATAAATATTTTGTTTGCTTGGTTTTAAGATTATAATAAAATATTATAAAAAATTGTTATATAATTTATATATCAATCTTGGGATCTCAAGAGTTATATATTATTGTTATAATTTTTATTGGTAAGAAAAATTGAACTTTTTATATTTTAATTGGAAAATCTATGTTATATATATATATATATTTATATATTTTGGGGGTCTTTAAACTTATATATACATAGTAATAAAGATATTATAACAAACATATTGTATTGTGTTTGTAGTTTCTCATTAATGATTTTGACAAAATTTTTTCTTAATTTAACTCAAATGTTTGTTTTGAAAGTTTGAGATTATATTTTTATTATATAATAATATTGTATTTTATTCTTATTTGTAAAATATATATACTATAGAAATCTAATGGAAATTTTAAAATAATATGAGCATCACATATATTATCTAATGAAGGCATATAAACATTATAATTAAACCATAACATAATTTAGATATCTCATATATATATATATATATATATATATATATAGGCATTCAAATTTAATTCTACTTGGGATAATCTTTAATCTTTACAAAAATTGACTATTTTCTCATTAACATATACCTCTTTTCATTTGTTATAATTTATTACTATAGGCTCATTGAAACATAAACCTTTTAGAACCCTCATCATTTTTTATTCATATTTGTGATTGTTCTTATCATGCTAGGCTAACAAATGGAAAGCTTATTTTGGTGTGCATAGTTTCACTCCAATGAAGGTGGACTTCACATTTAAAAGATGGAGACATTGTAATACAACTAAACATTGATCTAATAGTTTTTTATTACCATCATCTAAATTTAATTTAATAGTTGTATCATGATTGAACTTAATCTAATAATTATCTAATATTTAATCTAATACTTTAATACTTTAAGATTCAATAGTTTATTTTTTTCAACTATCACGAACTCTTAACTAATTTATTATTTATTTATTTTTATTTTTTTGAAATTGTTAATTCAATGTGAATTGAATAATGCTTAGAGAATCAATGTAAGGCACTTATCTCATTCTATAAATGAATAAACATAGATGGTAGTCCACCCCAAATATTAATAATTTTTTTTGAAAGTATTAATGTTTAAATTTTAATGGTTTTAAATTAAATCTTGGAGAACTCAAACAAATAGCTATTCAATATCACTTTTAGTTAATGTTTCTTTTTATTATTTATAATTAAACCATTATGTAAATATATAATTTCATTATAAAAATAAAACTAAAAAATAATATACTTGAAAAAATATTATAATAAAAAGACATAAAATCTTAAAAAAATATATTATAATTAAAAAACATAATCTAAATGTTTTTTTGGGAAATTTAGAAAATGTGTAAAAAATATTATTTTTATTCACATTGATTAATTATATTCAATTGATAAAGTAAAATAATTCAAATATATTTATAATTTTTTTTTTTGAGAAATTAACAAAATATGTAAAAATAAGATAAATATTTTTGATCATTAAAAAATTAATAAAATGATTATTTTTAAAATATTAGTTTTAATAAAAATTTCCTCAATTAGTTATGTAAAAACTTAATATAATGGTTATTTTAAAAATAATACTAGTTTTTGAATTATTAATTAAAGTTAAATTTTTATCAATTCACAATATAAAAACTTAGATTAAAAAATATAAATTAAAAATTAAAAAATGTAAAAATGAAAATACATATAACATACCATCTTATCAATAAACAAGTTGAAAAAGGTAAAAACAAAAAAAAAGTAATTCACATTTTTTTCTGCCAGAAAATAAATTTTTAATAAAAACTTCTTAAAAGAACACCAATTCACATAAATGAGAAGTGGAACTTTAATGTAATAGATCTAAAGGCTCCCTCGAAATATATTAAAACAAACTTTTTTCTCATAAAATCAAGAACGTTTCGCTAAATAATGCAAAAGAATAAAACAACTGTATAAGCATTGCATCATTAAATACCTCTGTCACACAAATATAACAAGACTGGTAGCCTGTTCAAATATTAAAAATTTGAGTTTGAAACATAATTACTAAATTGCCTACGAGACTCTGATACTGAAGAGAGGGATTAAGTGATGAAGTAACATAAATCAAATTTTAAATCATTTATGAGCTAAGCATTATATATTTTTTAAGATTTAATATATAAGAAATAACTTGAAATAATTTTTTTTTATATATGCAAGAAATGTTGACGTTCTTTTTCTAAGAAAAATGAAGTAAGATATAAGAAATACTTTTTCATAGACGCACGAAACCAGAAACATTGACAAAGATTTGGCTTGTTAGCGTGGTCATGACATTTCGTCTATCTTATCGAAACAGTTTTGATTTTAAATTTAGAATTCAGGAAATTAAGGGGACTAATTTGATTATCTCTACATATTTATTTATGTTCTTCCGGTTCTTAAAGAGTCAACGAAACATAGGTTACAACTACATGGCATCGATACAACCCTAAACCAGAGAGACCCCAAAACAGATTGTATCATAAACGAGACGCAGAAAAGTTCGATTTCCTTGTAATATTCAAACAACATTCAATGTACATGGCTTTCCTCGAAAGTATAACGGTTACTTCACGATTCATCACTCCCCGCTTGCCAGGTTGCTAGCTGTGGATGATTCATCCTCATCTTTTTGGTTGAATGCTTTCTTTTGATCTTTTTCGTTGAAATCCTGGATGTAGCTTGGTGTGATATTGCTACCTATGGATTCTTCATCCTGATTTTTTATCTTGACCTTCTCGATGTAGTAAAAAGCAGCACCGAGTGGGCATTCAAGTCCGTGAGATGCAGCAAAAACTCTGGTACTGAATAGAACCCGCCGTTGCGGTTTGGCCACCCAGGAATTAGTTTGGGGTTTCTTGGATATTCCAGGTTGAATGAATATTGTGAAAACTATCATCTGGTCAGGCATGTATGCCGGAGGTTCATAAGCCACCACCTCCTTCCACGGCGTATAATCTAATATTGCACCACAAAGAAACAGAGAAATTCAACATTAGGGTTAGCATTAAGAGGGATATATTCGATGAAGAAAGGAAGAGCGCCAATGCCATGATACCTTTTCCAGGTTTTTTGTTTAGATCGCAATCAGTAATCAGCCTGTGGAATGTACACATGAATGCTTTTATGAAATTAAATCGACATCCAGTGCAATAAACAGAAATTTTACAAGAGTGCAAAATTATAGCATACCAGTGCAAATACTCGCAGCCAGGAATGCGCTGGGGATCCGTCATAATCTGGTTATGTGGATTTATAAAGTAAAATGGTAAATAACACACAGATTTCAATTTCTAAAAAAGAATACCTGTTGCCCAATATAATGACGAGAAAGGAATTGAACCTACTTACTACTATGAATTTGCAGTCCTTCAAGATCTTCTTCCACTTAGACGGCTTTATTGTGCAATGGATATTGTCAGGTTTCGATTGGAAATGGGAGAACGATAATTTTTCACCAAAGCTAATTTGCTTATCGCCATAGGTTACAGTCAGCTTCACACAAGGAATGAAATCGTTCACCACGCCTCCGATAACTCCTGCTTCCAGAAGCATCTCCCTCATGCTCTGCGATTTTTGCTGCGGTATTGTCCCCTCTATTCTTTGCTTAATGTAGAAAGATCCCCAAGCGAAATAAATCAAATACAGTGAGAACGGAAGGCGCTTGTGAAAGCAGTGTAAAACCCAACGGGTATTTGAATGTTTTGTGATATCCGACCGTTATGGAGGGAATCGTGAACGACGGAGGTATCCACAGCTTGAATAGTGAAGATAAGATGAGAAGCATTACATATAAATTATAGAAAGGCAATCCATAACTTATAGGAAACCTTTGTAGTTATTTCTTGTGCATTACAAATCTGATGGAGATCATTTGCTCTCTTTATAATCTTGAAGTGGAGTCTTTATGGTGCTGTAATCTTGAAATGGCAGTGGGAGTCGGTGCCACTTATCATACCTGCCGGTAAAAATACTAAGATTTTTTGTAGTATTTCGTAAATTTTCAAAGCGTTTGAAGCTTCATCGCCATAACATTTAGGTTTGAAACTTTGAATAGCTTTTGTTCCTGTTACAACGTAAAAATACTAAGATTTTTTGTAGTATTTCGTAAATTTTCAAAGCGTTTGAAGCTTCATCGCCATAACATTTAGGTTTGAAACTTTGAATAGCTTTTGTTCCTGTTACAACGAACGTAAATGGCTTTTTGTTACCGTTACAACTTGCAGCTATGTCAAACCTTTATTAGGTTTTTGTTTCTCTTTAAAATCTTTTCGGTTTCTGTATTCTATCGTCCCTATATTTATTATTATCTAGATTTTGTAATGGTTTAGGTTGATGACAATTTCTTTGAAATAGATCTGTTTTATTGTGCTATATGTATTTATTACTGTTTTATTTCACTTTGGAATAATCTATTGTAACTTTTATAACTAATTGTCTGCGGTGTTGTTTATGTTTATATAACTTTTTGGATGTTTGCTTCTATTGTAACGTAAATCCTTTTGTTATTAATTTTTTTGGGAGTTAGCTTTAGCCAGGTCCTCCGATCCATGCAAATGGTCGGATAAAAAGCTAACTTTTATTTTATTTTAAGGAATACTATTATTTTAAGGAATACTATTATTTGGAGGTGAAAAGACGTGAATGATAATGCATGTGGAAAGCATAATTAAACATGATTGATAATGTAAAAGCCAGGGGTTAGGATAATGAAGAGAATGGAACAATTTTTTAAACTGGCGAGCAATGGAAAGATGATCATACACGTTCTCCATATATAATTATAACATTAAAAATGAGTCAACTCTGCACTGGTGATCAGTCCTATGTTACTTTTTAAATTTGAAGGCTATGCTCTTTTTTCATTAGGGTAGTTTTAAGATTTGAATGCTGCCTGCTAATTGGGAATTTCCCTTCCACGGTATCAATAATATTTGTGTATACACGTGTTTATGTTTGTTGCGTTGTTTATCTTGTAAATATTTATTACTTGTTGATCATCAGAATGACATATTAGTAGAATTTGTTAGAGTCTGTAGCAGGTTATTCAAGGAGAAGATATAGACATACAGATAAGAGAAGTGTTGATAAGAAGGAAAATTTTTGTGAAGAGTTTGAAGCTCAAGCTTCTGTGTTTTGTGAAAGTATTGAGAAGTGAAACTTTCTAAAAAGATAAAACATCAAAATATAAATCCATAGTTTATGATTTAATGAAAGTTTTGTTCACATAGTGTTTAAATAAAAAGTATATATAAAACATTTATTATGTATTTCCGTTTGTATAAATTAAAGAGAATTAGCAAATCACCATATCAAAATATAGGTATTAAACTTTTATTTCATTTAATTAAAATTATTGAATTAAATGATAACCAAGGTTTCTTGGATGGACTTTTTGAGTTCCAGATTAAGTTTTTAATATCATATTTTATATATATTTGAAGATAATTTTTTTATTAATTTGAATATTAGTTTATAATATCAATTAATTTTAATATATGTATTTTATTAATTTTAATATTAATTTATAACATTAATTAATTTTGATATTTGTTTTTTTTAATTTTTATCATAGATTTGTATGGAGTAAAGGTTTTATGTTAATTTGGATGGAAGTGAAAATCAAGGGTCACTAACATATTTTAGATATCAATATTAAGAAAATTTAAATAAAAATATGTTATTTTGTCCATATTTATTCTATCTTATTTTATCTAAAGAAGATACAAAAGAAACAATCAAGATTTTGGTTGAGAATTTGTTTTGTATAAGATATGTAGATTTAAAGTTATTAGGATCTAATAATTTGGATTGCCTTTAAAAAGTAGTTGAAATACATGCTCAATGGCCATAGAACTTTGAGAGTAATAAGCACATAAGTCTCACAACAAAAAATTCTAATAACTAGAGCAAGTTAAATATTTGATAGAGATAAAACTAATATATTTTAAGAGATTTAAATAATGATGATGATGATGATGGATAACGTCCCCTTAGACCAAAGTTTAGTCTATTGGACCTATAGAAATGAATTATTTAGTTTTAAAAAAAAATTGTATTCCTATGCTCAAAGAGCTTGGAGAGAAGCGTCCCAAGCTTACTATAATTTTGACACGTTAAAATGCTAGGAAGGTCGGTATTGCAACAAAGTTTATGAAACTTAGATCTAATGTGGGTGTACGAAGGGCACTCTAAGAGGAAGTGATTTTCATCCTGAATGTTCATATTCTCATAGAGATGGAAGATCCTTTCTACCCATGGTGTCTTAGGAACATACCAACGACGTGTGGAGCTCATGAGAGTTCGTACTTATCTTGGCTATATTAATATTTTTCTTTGAACTATTTAAACAAAGAGATACATTTGATCTTCTAGAGTGAGGTTGATGACCTCTTTATAATATCTTAATTTTCTTTTAGCCTCTAAATCTTTCTAGTGCGACACATTTTCTCTTTAAACTTAGAAGTAACAATATTTTTAATGTTAAATTAATATTTTGCAATGCAACATTTTCGTCGATCTCTCAATGGTATAACCACGCCGTGGTATCTTTATACCAACCTTGCTTGAGCCTTAGGTGGTTTTGGCTGGAATTTAAAGCTAGCTTAGGAAGTCAATGGTATTTGATGTTATTGATTGCTTGTACAACAAGAGCCTAGTCATAGCTAGTCTCTCAATAGGGGAAATACCCACTTCTATAAGGAGAATGGGTAGGGTATATTGCTTTTAATTTTGAAAGTATACGTTATAAAACGCTTCTAGATTGGCTCAATCTTTCTCCATGATTCTATAGAGATGTTGCGAACCCAAACCTCACACCCATACAAGATAACATGAGTGACTAAAGTTTCAAAGAGGAGCTTCTTTTTATCCCACATCACAAGGTTTGCTGCTTTACAGTTATTTTCAAGACCAAAATAATATTTCCACCCTCCATTAATCCTTTTATCAATGCTATAGTTCCAGTTAAGCTTGTGATGAATATCAATTCCTAGGTATTTGTAAAAAGACACTTCCTCCAAGCGAAAGTGTCCTTCTTGGATTTGATAATCATAACTTTTTTTTGTCAGTGTTAACAGTCATACCCATGGTAGAGAAAAAAATACTTAAGAAGTCTTAGCTGCTTATCAATATGAGATGGACACCTTGCTAGAAGAACAATATCGTCAGCATAGAGAAGAAGGATCATGACTATTCCAACTAAGATCGTTCCAGCACGACCTGCTTCCTCTAAACAACCTTCTAGCTTATCGATGTAAATTCCAAATAGGGTAGGGGAGAGGGGGAAACCTTGTTTAACTACGATATTACACTTAATATATTTCAACCACCCCTCGTTGCTCTTAAACTTGGGAATGACAATATTGTATAACATTATTGCACAACTCTCAACTTGAAAGGAACCTTTATCTCTTCTAATCTATTCCATAATATAATAGATTTACTCTTAAATAAATACAATATTGATTATATTTATAAGAATTTTAGAAAATTGGTATCTACTTCCATAAATAAGTTCTTTATCAAAGTGTCATGTAAAAGAGAAAACAAAACAATGAATCCTTGGTATGATAAAGAATCTAAGAATCCTATAATATTATGATAAAGAGTGCAAGCATGCTATATGATGTGTTAAGGATGCTTCTAATGAGTCCCCCCTCTCTCTCTCTCTACACACACACACACACACACACACACACACACACACACACACACAAAAAGCTCTAACATAAAGAAAAAAAAGTACTATATTAATCGAAAGCAACAGAAGATCTTGGACCTCTCTAAGCTATATCCCAAGAAATTGTAGAGGAAATTGTTTGTTGTAAAAATAAAGAAAAGAACATGCAAATTCTCTGAAGGAATTTATGTTTCTACCTTTAAATATTTACGAATATAAAATATTAAGACATTATGAACAACATTCAAACCAATTATACATAGGAAGAAGTTATCTTAAGCCAGTCACAAAATGGAATGATGAGAAAATTGAAGGACACCAAATAAAAATATTAAAATCTAGTGGGTCTCATCATCCCTCACATGTAGTCAAGAAGGTTTCCCTAAACCCTAGACAAAAATACTCATTGTTCCTATTTTTAAAAGTAGGGATACAAAATTCATCTAACTATGGTACCATTGTGATTATCCCTCTTTGTCACGAACCCAAATATTACACCATAAAAAATCTTTTTATTTAAAAGTCGTAGAGTGTTTTCTTAGTCATAACTTCATTTCCATCTTTCTACATGAATAATTCTAAACCAAATTCTTGTTTGTATGCAGACAAAACTTGTCGTCCGTCTGACAATAACTCTCACTATGACACTTCTGGAATCATCACTTTACGCCAAGGTGATAGGTTAATGTTACAATGTGTTTCTTTGCATAGCCTATGCCAAAGTACTACGTTGTAACACCTTATGCTAAAGTACTATGGTGCAATACATTATGCTAAAGTAATATGGTACAACACCTTATTGTAAAGTACTATGATGCAACACCCTATGCTGTTTAGTACTATGCTACACACCATATGGTAAAGTACTATGATGAAACAACTTATGCTAAAGTACTATGCTACAACACCTTATTCTAAAGTACTATGTTGCAAGACCTTAGGCTAAGGTATTATGCTGAAACATCCTAGGTTAAAGTATTATGCTGAAACATCCTAGGTTAAAGTATTATGCTGAAACACCCTAGGTTAAAGTAGGTTAAAGTATGCTACATGACTTAAGGGAGTCACAAGGGTTACAAGGAATAACCTATGTTACAATACTATTCCAAGGTTATGTTATGTGCCTAAGGGTTCTTTAAAGTTGATGAAAAGGATGGATGAAGGCTAGCAATTTAAGATGAGATTTAAATGAAGTTTTTAATGCTGTCCTAAGCCATGGCATGTGAGTTGACCACGCAACAAGGCCAATTTAATGTTGAAGGTAGGATTAATATGATTTTTGTAAAAGGTAAGGTAGATCCTCTCCCTACATCTGTACTCTATGTGATCCACATCGTTGTAAGCACTTGTAGTTTTTTTCATGTCGAAATGAGTGCAATTAATGGGTTGTGGAGGTTTTTGTTTTGTGTTTCCCTATGGTGGTTTCTTGATGGTTTTGTTATGGATTTATTTGCTACACGATTGTGCTTTTCTATTCCTTTACTTTCCTTTAGGTGTGACTGCCATTGTTCTGCTTGGTTAAAGAACACCTTCAATCAAGTTTCATTCTTTGCATAGTCTTATCTATTTCAGTTTCTATATGGTAAGGTGTAAGGATCTAGGTGTACTTGTCTTCAATCTTTGATGTAGGATCTTCCGAGGATGACGAGTTTCACAGAAAGGAAAGGTAAACAATTTGTTTAATACTGGAAAAATCTATTATATTTGAATTTTCGTAGGAAACATACGAAGAATAAAACTTATGTTTTTGGTTTGTGCAGGGCAAAGAAAAAGAATGGAGAGTTTGGAGGAGAAAACCATCAGCCCTATGAGCGTTTGTTGAAGGTATAGCTCTTTTCCAAAGTCTCTTTTATCAAAACATATTAGCTCAATTTCACAATTTAAGAAAATAATAATACTACTTTGTTTTGATAGGTGAGGCAAAGAGGACCAAAGGAGTGGTTACTCAATTGATTGGATGAACTTAGAGTAGGCTATGGGCTTGCCATTATGACCCATAATTCAATCAAAAGGTAATAATTTCGTTGGGAACACATGATTTAGGGTTTAAAGAAATTTTCCTTTACTCATAGTTAAACTCTTAATTTATGCATAGTTACATGTTGTGATTTGACAAAATGGTTACCTAGATATCCTTAAAGCTTTTAAAATGGAATGGATGGTAGCATAAAGGCCATGTGATGAGGTTTACTTCCTCCTAAGTAATCCATTACTTTGTTTCAAGGTGAGAAATATTTCCCTATACCATTTTAATCCTAAATTTGTGTTTTAAATACCTCCAAGCAAAACTAACATCTGCATGCCTGCATACATGTACCAATAATTGGCATGGATCTGTTAACTAAATGATGGATATGATCTATAGAACAAGGTATGCCTAAATTTAATATGTAAGAAAATTGGAAGATATTCTCGGTTTACCATGCTCAAAATTTGAAGAAAATGGATTTTCAGTCTCCTTACAATTTTAAGATAAGCTAAACATTAAAATATTGGGTCTTGTAATTGCCTTGCGATTGGAAAATCTATCATGGTTTTCGAAAAGAAGATTGTAGGGTATCTTTACATTTAAGTTGATAGTTCGACAGTTGACCATCTAGAATTTGATTATAAAGTTTTTATTTATATCTTAAATATTGGTTATGATCTGGAGACTAATGTGGTTGGCGAGAAGCCAGTTCCAAGAACTATAAAAAATGAAGACTCTCTTAATTGAACTCGTGTTTTGATTCGTAGTTTGTTGTAACTCTATTCTTTTGATTTTTAGGTTAGATTATTGTTTTGTATTTTCTTAAGTTTAATCTGTAATATAAAGGGTTACTTGATTAAAAAGAACGATTGTAAATGAAATCATGATAAAAGGCTATCGATTCTAGATATTTAAACTACGGTTATGACACTCTCTAGAGGGTTTGTATAAAAAATAATGAATTTTCTTTATAGGAAATATACTTGCGAATCCTAATATCCTATACATAATAAAATTGAAATAGTAATAAAATTTTATAAAGTAAAGAAAATGTTAAAAGAAAAACTAATTAACATTTCTGCATATTTACAATTTTTATAGCATAGTCAGATTTAAAATCTACTTTTATAATTTAAATAACCAGACCGATACATTAGATAACTTAGTAAAGAACCCGCCATCACTAATGGGAATACACAATTGAATATGTCATTCCTCCCAACCAACTCCTAGAGAAGCCAAATTTACTTGCTCCAGAAACCCTAATCTTGTTTGCTGAACCAATGGGGAAATTCTGATCAATGCACAATCTCTAGATATGAATCAAATATATCATTTCCCATCCATTGCAAGTGTCCTGCTTACTTGATGGAAGCAATACTTTATAGTATTTTTCCTAGGACTTGGTCATTTATTAGCCACCTACTTATTAATGCTCGAGAGGGAGTCTCGACATGATTGTTGGGAATATGCCTCCTCCATCTATTGAGTTTTTACTCAACAACTTTTGCCATTTGTCATTTCCCCTTGTGGGTCAGAAAACACTCTTTTAACGACTACTTCAGTTTCGATTCCTCTAAGTTATTTAATTAACAATAATAATAATATTTCCATTACATTTATTTTGACTTTATTTATCAAAAAATATAAAAATATATAATCAAATTCTTAACTAATTTAATAATTGTTTGATGTATTACATACACCTCCCCTTTAAATTTAACACCGTCCTCTATGTCATTATTTCTTTGTCATTTTATACTTTCATTATTTCATGAGGAAATAGAACTTGATATGATTCTTGTATATTACTTTCCAATTCCCAAGTGGACTCCTTTGGACTAAGGTGCTTACATTGCACCTTGACTTGTCATATGGTACGATTTTCAAGTAAAGTTCTCTCTTATCAAGAATATGTTTCAGTTACACTTGAAATTATCCTTCAGGTTACACCTATATAACATTACATTCAATTACATGAGTAGCATGATTAATGAATTTCTTTAAAATTTAAACATGAAAAACATTATGCACATTTATTGTAGGTGGTAATGCTAATTGATATGCCACCCGTCCAATTTTTGCTAAAATTTTAAATGGTCCACAATACCTCAATGCCGATTTTGAACATTTTTCCCAATCTTAGGGAACGTTTTCTCGGTTTCACCTTTACATAAACATGTTCTTCTATGTGGAACTCTTGTGGAGTTATTTTTAATTTGGCATACATTTCTTACCTATCTTGGGAAACCTTCAAGTTATGATATACCTGTTTCACTATTAGTTCCTGTAATACCCTAATAATTGTTAGTTTTCTTATTATACTTTGAATAATTATTATTATTTAAATATTTTGACAAGAAAGTCAAAATAAATGTAATGGATTAAAATATTATTTGAATAATTAAAATACTGAGAGGAATCAAAACTAAAGTAGTTGTTAAAAGAGTGTTTGTTGAACCACAATGGGAAATGAAAAATGGCTAAAACTATTGAGCGAGAACTCAAGTAATGCAGGAGGCATATTCCCCAAAATTAGATCAAGACTCCTTGTGGAGCCCTAAAGAGTAGGAGGCTCATAAATGACCAATTCCTAGGAAAAACACTATAAAATATTATGTCCACTGAATAAGCAGGAGGCTGGTGATGGATGGGGAAAAAATCTATTGATGCAAAGAGATGGAGCATTAATCATAATTTTTCCTTGTGGTTCAGCAAATAGGATCGAGGGTTCTATGTCAAGTAAGTTTTGGCTTCTCTAGGAGTTTGGTTGGGAGGAACAACAGCTTCAACTCTATTTTCCCAGCACTGGTGATAGGTTATTTACTACTATTCTTCTACTATTTAAGTATTAGTACTTACATTCTTGAAGTAGATTTTAATTCCGAATGTATAATAAATGCAGAATTTACAATGTATCAAATAGTATTCCTTTTTATCTTGTTAATATAAATTATTAGTTATAAGCTGTTATTGACCATTTACCGTGTACATAAATAGAGAAATCAATAATTTTATACTTACTAATAATTCTAGAAATATTAACTATAAACCGTACAATCGGCTCCAAAATGTTTCAATATTATCTATAGATATATAATTGTAAATCAAAAACCTTCACCCTTGAGGAAAAAATCATAGATATGCTAAGTAGATCTGAAAGGATTCCCTAGGAATTTATTTATATATATATAAAAAAATTCTTGATACTAGTAATAAACCTTGTTTAAAAAACATTTAATTTAAAACAATCAAATACGACGTAGACGTATTAAAAGAAAAAATCACGAGAGAAATCTAGGTAAATAAACAGATTCTCTTTAAGTCGAAGGCTTAGGTACAAAATTTAGTTCTTTTAAAAATTTAATCAACATACAATTTCTCAATCTCTATTTCGGGCTTCCATACCTAGAAATAAACATATCTCGGTTAAATATTTAATTTAAATATAACCATGATATCAATATACAATCGAAAAAATATCCAATTAAATATCTAAGGAAACCAATTAGAATAAAAACCAAATCAAGCAAGATTTAAGAATTGGTCATCCACCGAATTGATTCACATTCAAATATTTTTAACAACCATTTACAAATTGAAAAATCTATGATGACGATATGCAATATTTGAACCATTCTACAGACATCACCAAGAATCCCCAAATCAAAGAGCTGATCCAACTACTGATATTTGAAAATCAAGCTTATCTTAAGTGATAGAGGTTGTGAATCCCTCTCCTTTCCCTTTTTATCGAATTCAGAGTAACTCTGGTCATTCCGCATGAAATCAAGTTGAAACATATCTTGAAACACTTGCATTATTTGAGCGTACAATGCAGAAGCCACGACAGTGCATTCATGCATATACAAACTCCTACCATTAGTATAAAGTGAAGGATTTTAATTTATAAAATTTCCTATTAAATAGAGTGCATGATAGGGTTCCTCGACTCGAGGCAGAGAAGGATGAAAACTAAGAGGAGGTAACCCTATCTCTACTCTCGTATGGCCATAGAACAAAACATGTACCTACATTGATGTTCAAGAATAAAAAACCTATCCGATTTTATCATTATCAAAATTGTAACAAGTTTACGAACTTAATCATGAACGTTACCTAGTTGGAGAGATGGAGGTTGTGAAGGAAATGCCATTTTTATCCTAAGCCTCAGGGAAACCTTGCGTTGGAACCCTGGTATCACCTGCAAAAAACATAGTCATTTTCTTAAAACCTCTCTTTGAATTTGAAACAAAATCTATTTTCAAATAAACTAGTGGATAGGTTGAGGTTATACCTTCAGGTCACGCGTAGAGGGCCACGGGTTTTCTCCTCCTAGATCCCCTCTCCTTCTTCTTCCATACACAAGAAATAACAAACTAAGTTAAATATTTTTAAAACTATGAACCACATTAATGAATTAAAGATCTGAAAATACAACTTCATACTTGTAAAATAACCTTACAGGATTATAAACCTCTCTCGAAATGAAAGACAATCCAAATGAGTCTCCTCTTATCCATGAAATAATCAAAATGATGGATGAGGTTGTGTAGAGGAGAAATGAAAGCCATACAACCATTGAAACACTAATAGAAAACCTTTAAAACAACTAAAAATCACAACGTTGAAACCCAACAACTATTGTACACCCTGAAGGGAAATCTTGGTTGCACAACAGCCCATGGAGAGGGTAAGAACAAACCTCCAACATCCATTAACATTAAAACCAGATAGATACAACCAATACCAAATGAATGCGATGTAAAACCCTATTAAACCTTTTCAAATGGAAAGAACCAAATCGAGGACATATGGAGGGTTAGGATAAGGCCTCTCCATACAACATATGATGGTCATTCAATATTCCTCGCTGTGCTGTCAACTTGCATCCAGGGTTTATGACAATGCCATTTAAAACCTCATTTAAATCCTCGCAACTAGATTCCACCTTGTGTCTATTGATATGATCAAACCAAACCATGGCTTAAAGACTTATATCATGGTCGTATTCCCCCCTTATATCTTTCTTTATCACTTATGAAATATAAGTACTAATACATATACATAAACACATTTGCCGAATAGTATGAAAAGAAGGTCATAACATAAGCTTGAATCACTTATAAATTATTTTTTTAACAAGTGTAGTTAGGACTAGGTCCATAGGTTTAGGATTATTTCATAGATAAACAAACCATTATCATAATAAATTTAAACCTTAACATCACCTTGGCAAGGATGTGACCAAGTTGTCGTTATAAATGGAATCAATTCCAAGAAGACGATACACCCTGTCATCAAACCATTAAAAAGTATAATTAATCGTATCCGTGCAAATGAGTAAAAAGAATGTTACAAAAAACAAGAACATGTTGCGACATGTAAACATAGTAAATTATAAATTGATTTTATTTATTCATTTATGAAAATTAAAGGTATGTGACAGAATGGAATCATATCGTGGTTACAACACTTGGACTCAAAAATACAAACACTCAGTCTGATATAAAATATAAAAACTAACTTTATTGTTATGATTTGACTCTCTTTGCAGACGGGAAGAGACGAATAGCCTTGTTTTGCAGAAACCATGGAAGATGTGGGAATGTTTGCTGAAGAAGAATTACATCCTAAGGATCTAGTAAACAATGAATAAGGTAACATTAGAGAGAGTGAAATATTCATAAATATGAATGAAAATAGGAATGATAACCCATCTAAATTCCTACAAACAATAAAATATTTAAGGGAAGAACTAAAACAAGTTAAGGAATATAATGAATGAATTTTAAAAGAACATGAAGAGTTAAATAATGTTCTTCTCACTAAAATGCATAGTAATGAAAAAGAAAAAGATAAAGGACCCAAATTAAATATGGCAAGAACTACACCTTATAAACGTAAGGTAAGAAAAATTGAATTTTCTAAACACGAGACTGAATCTTAAAGTGAAGAATCAACTAAATATAATAATGAAGAATATAAAGATTCTAGTGAAAGTAGTGATAGTAACGAGATAAAAAGAAATACAAACCATATGAAGAAATTTTTGGTGAATTTAAAAAGATCAAACCTCTTATGTACAATGGAGAAATAAAAAAAGGAGAAGAAGCACAAGATTCACTATCTGGAATGAAAAAGTGCTTCCAGATTTATAACTATTTTCATGACTAAAAGCAAAAAATGTAATTTATACTTGATAGGAAAATATGATATCTCGTGGAAAGACATTAAAGAATTTTATGTAACTTGGAAATTTTTTAAGAAATATTTTAAATGAAAATATTTACCAGAACAATATTATGAAGAGAAAGCTAAGGAATTCTATGAATTATGATTAGGTGCAATGACTATGAAATAACTTTGCAACAAATTTTTAAGTCTATTACGTTTTGTACCTTATATTATTGATGAAAAACCAAAAAATCAGTGTTTCCTTAATTGTTAACCTCTTATATTTAAAGAGAGACTCGAATGCGATAATTCAAAAACCATGTAAGAGGTAGTGAGAAAAGAAAATATCTTTTATGATCAAAATAAAAACAAATGAGAGAACGTGCCTAATTGGAAAATAAAAGACGTCATAATTTTGAATAGAATAATAAAGGTACTAAGTTTTATAATAAAACCGGGAATAATTACCAAGGATACGAAGGGAATAATTTAAAAAATTATAAACAATATAATCGTTCAACAATGAGGGAACCATTCAAATGTTTTGAATGTGGTGAACCATATTAATTTAAATGTTGTCTAGTAAGAAGGAGAAATCTTAATAATGTCCATTCAATTAAATAAGCTACTACAGTGGGAGATATATAAATAAGCATGCCCAAAATCGGTGTAGCATTGGACAACATGCAAGCAAATAATCAAACATATAATGGTCGAAATCAAAGGTATGTTAAAATATAAACCCATTTCTATATTGATTGATCCAAGTGCAAGTTTATTTTATGTATCGCCAAGAATTGTAAAACTATACAAGTTAGAGTAAGATTAGTTTGAAAAATCTTGGTTAGTTCAACTTGCTACAGGCACAAAATGAAAGGTCACTAGCTTTATGAAAAAATGTGATTTTATTATGAATGGCTTAAAAACACATGCTAATTTAAACATTTTACCTCTCTAGGATCTTATGATTTACTGATAAGAATGTAATGGTAAGAGAAACTTAAATTTATTTTAAACTACTATGATAAAACATTCTCATGCTTCGATTATAAAGGTAATACTATTGTCGTAAAATGAATTCCAAAGAAGGTTACCATAACAAAAATATCAACCTTACAAATGAATAGGTATGCTTGCAAAGACTGCAAAGTTTTCACAGTTTACATAATGGATGACAAAGAGAAACATAATCAACTTAAAATAGAAGATATACAAATTTTAAGAGACTCTAAAGATATATTTCTAGAATATATTCCTGGGCGAGCTTCGAAAAGGGATATAGATTTTACAATCGATTTGGTACTAGGGGAAGTACTAGCATCAAAGGATCCCTATTAGATGAATATAACTTAGCTTATTGGATTAAAATCACAAATACAAGAATTAATCGATAAAGAATACATTCTACCTAGTGTTTCCCTTGGGGGAGCACCGGTTTTATTTGTATAAAAAAGATGGCACTCTAAGATTGTGTATAGATTATAGACAGTTAAATAAACTGACAATTAAAACTTGATATTATTTTCCTCGTATTGAGGACCTATTCGATCATTTTGAGGGGAAATAATCTTTTCAAAAATAGACTTAAGATCCAGATACCATCAAGTACGAATCAAGGACAAGGACATACTTAAGACTACTTTTAGAACTAGCTACATTCATTATGAATTTGTTGTAATTCCTTTTGTATTAACAAAAGCCCCGGTAACTTTTATGTGTTTAATGAATAATATATTAAGTAAATACTTAGATAAATTTGTAGTCATATTTATCGATGACATATTAATGTATTCTAAAAATAAACAAGAGCCCAAAGAACACTTAAAAATAATATTACAAGTGTTAAGGGAATACAAATTATTTGCTAAGTTTAGCAAGTTCGAGTTTTTTAAGGACAAGATTTAGTGTCTACGACATGTGGTGTCTAACGATGGGATATTTTTAGATCCCGATAAACTTAAAGCTATCATTGAATTTCCTGTTCCAAACAACGTAAATGATATAAGAACGTTTATGGGGATTACTTGCTACTACTGTAAATTCATTGAAGGATTTTCTAAGATAACATACCCTATAACTTCATTACAAAATAAAGGTAATAAATTTGATTGGAATGAAAAATGTACAGAGAGTTTTAATAAATTAAAACACTTATTAACAACAACCCCTATTTTAAATTTTTTTGATCCATTTAAATATTTTGTTGTATGTACAGACGCATGCAAAGAAGGTCTAGGTGGAGTATTGATTCAAGAAAAATATGTCATAGCCTATAAGTCTAGGAAGCTAAAAAAACACAAGAAGAATTATGCTACTCATGATCTAGAATTAGCCGTTATCATTCATGTGTTCAAAAGGTGGCAACACTATCTCATTGGAAGGGGATTCTTATTAATGTATGGTAATATAAGTTTAAAATACTTATTTGATCAACAAAATATTAACGCTAGACAAGATAGGTGGTTATAATTTCTAAGGCAATATGAATTTGAAATAAAACATATAAAAGGAAAAGAGAATAAAGTTGTAGACACCTTAAGTCATCATGCAAATTTGATGTATGCAATCAAAAAGTATGAATCAAAATTATAAGATAAAATTATAAATGCAGAAAAAATTGGCAAACAATATAAAAAACTAAAAGAAAAGACTGCCGAAAATGAAGTGGATAAAGTAAACATAGATTTTAGTTTGAATAGAAGAGGGCTATTTTTACATAAAAGAAGATTATATATACCAAATTCAACGGATATTAAATTAATTATTATGGACTGTTATAGCTTATTTTACCACACATGGTTGATCACATATTTATGGCCTCCCCTGTCCCTCTACAGACTCTATGGACCCCATGGACTTGTATTATACTTTTATGTTCCAATATCATCCCTTAAAAACCCTTGTTTATTGTTGTACATGACTTTTAAACCCATACTCGCGTGTACACGTGACTTTTGACCTCAAACCCGCGTACATCAGGTTGTGTGCATAAAGCCAAATAGTTTTGGATTTTTCCTCATATGATTCCGAACCACTTGAATATTGGACTTCCATATGCCTTGAGATCGCTTGAGTTCTACCCTCCATTTCCCTTTTGGAGTGCTATATAAGGAACCCCTTGGATACATTGAAGGAGGAGGAATTGAAGAACAAAGAAACTATAGTTCATTGTTTCCCTAATTCACTTATACTTGAGTCTGCATCTCTTTTTCCCTTTGGAGCACTTTGTGTTCTTCCCAAGCTTTCCTTTGTCTTGTGAGATTGCTATCAAGAGATGGAGGATTGAGGTGGTGGAGGCCTAGCTGGAGGACTCGGTTTCTCTGGTTCGTAGACGTGCCGATAGAGGTTGTCACTCTTGTAATCTCTGGTTTTATTAATAGAAATATATTTTCCTATACAATTAATTTGCATTTGAAGATGAACATTGTTTCCATGGATGTATTTAATTGATTATACGTTATTGAATATATATGCTAGAGTAGGTCTATCACATTATTATAGAGCACGCTTGTCTTGTTTTCTATTGTTGAGAGCAAATTGCTAATGCAAGCGTGAATCAGAAAATCTCAACGAGGATCTACTTCAACCATTTGGAACAAGGTACGATTCTATATCCCTTAGTTTTAAATGTTTGGCTTCTCTTGCATGTTGGAAAATATTGATTTATGTTGTTTAGCTGTCTGTTGTGGTACACCCCAAGCCATAGGAAGTTTCTCTCCATAATAGAATTGGTGAATCCACTAGGGAGGTTCCTAGTTATTTTTATTTGGGGTTTTTGGTATTCAATGTACTTGAATTTATCTTGATTTCTCTATTTCTGTGTTAGGTTTCGGGGCATGTTTTCCTAGTAGGGTCCTGAAGAAGTAAATTTGGTCTTAGCTTGTATATTTTCCCTATTTTTCTGCCTTTTTCTTCCTGTATGAGGGTTTTTCATTCACAATCACGTATACACATGGGTTTTCCTTGAACAGTTGCATATGTACGCAATTTTACTGAGAAAAGTTGTGTATGCCTTGATTTTGAGCCTTAGTTGGAGGATTAAGTGTTGCTGGGTGAATTTTGATGATTGCTGAGTCTTCTTGGATGGTTTTGGTGTCTATATACACCCTCTGTTTCTCACCAGATACTTCTTTTAGTTTATTTTTTTAAGCTTTGTTCTTGTCATCCATTTATCCATTTTTTGTTTTTAGATTAGTGCATTAGTTGTCTTTTAACTTAGTTCCTTGATTGGCTGCTATTTGTGAGTGTTTGTAGGGTCTGGGGGTTGTAGAGTCATTTTTTGCTTTCACATCTTATTTATCTGCAAAAAATACAATAATATTTTTTCTTTTGCATATTTATGCATCTCTTGCATTTTGCATTGGCATGATACTTGCATTAGGTTTGTTTATTGTTATTATAGTCAGATTTTCATATAGGAATGATTGCATTTACATTTGAAGGAAAAATATTGCACCTCATGTAGTGGCATACCTTGTTGTTCATTCTACACATTGCACTTGGCATTGCTTATTAGGTGTGCATATTTACTTCACTGCTAAGTCATAAGTTCATTAGTTACATGATCATTTACCCTTTGAGTAATCAATTCCAACTAAAATTAATGCTTAATAAAATGAATTACACTCTTTTCTTTTATAGGGTGCATAAACAATAATAGGTTTTAGGGTCTTGGAATAGTTCATTGTGACTCAATTCTCCAAGACCACTAAAAAAACAAGTAGGTGTCTGTCCAGGCAGTGCATGCGATTGTGATTGGGATGACCTCTGGTCACTTTCTGTGAGCAACGGAGATATTTCCAGGATTGTATTTGTATCTATAGGCCTTTGAGGTATTGATTGGTGCACCCTTGTGGTACTAGTTGTGCTTTTAGGCTTCGGGCTTTTCTACCCTTCCCATATGGTCAATCTCTCCTATGACTGTCTTCCTGAGCATTGGTTATATTGAGGTGACCTTAGTTTCCTTATCTAGGTTATCGAGGGGGTATTTGCATAGGTTATTCTATAGGTGTCCCATATAGGTAGGGGCCAGACAACACAATCGCTATATGCGTTGAAGCTGAGGGCCACTATAATTAGTTACGAACCTATTCTTATTCTGTATGGGAGTCTCAAGCCTCTCCTAGGCGAGAGATACCTGCTTCATTTGGGAGCTCACTTATCCTACCCTTGGTTTGCTTGTTGTTTGGATTTATATTTTCTTAGGTGTATGCTCTGTGCACGCTAGATTGCTTAGGGTTGCATAGATAGAGTCTTTTCCTTTTATTGAGTCATTGTGGAGTTGGGTGTGGAACCTCACCATTCTCTTCGTTTAGTAGGACTTCTACCTTCTACGTCTCCTCCTCCTTTGGGAGAGAGAATCAGAGAGTTTGGGTGGACTTATTCTCACTTTGATTCACACATCATGGGGGACCAGGAGCCTGAGATTCCAGAGCATCCCTCTTCACCTCACCCTTTATGGGAGGTTGAGCCTTCGAGCACATATGGGACTCCATTAGGGTCTGGTCATCATTCGATTAGGCTGTCACAAGAAGATTTATCACAATTCACAGAATACATCCCCCTTCATTGCCAGTATTGGTTGTCGGGGGATGAGACTCACCATGAACCCATCAACACTAGCACTATTAGGTATGGCATGCCTAATGTTCTCAAGACTGGTCCGACACCCCATGTTGAATCATAGATTGACCCTTGTGCTATGCCTGGGGGAACCTCCATTCCTTTTCGTGCAGAGAGGTTTGGTAGGTCTAGTCACATTACACCTTCCATCCCTATGGTGGAGGCACCTTTACACACACATCCTAGGCCTAACACTAGTGTTCCTATTTGGGGACTAGAACCTAGACATCTGAATATTGGGGGCACCAGCTGTATTCCTTCACATATTCCATCGTCTTCCATGCCCATTCCTTTGAATGATTTTTTAACCATGCATCCTCTTCCTAACTCTAGTGGGCCTTCTGGATGGATTTATTCTACTAGCCATGTCTGTTCTACTTTTTCTAACACCGTCGTGTCATACGGCCATGTGCCTCCTTATGTGTCAGCAGAATATATACCTTCTTATGGACCTTCCCATGGACCATATCATGGTATTGTTTATGGAACCTATTATGGACCTTCTTACAGACCATCTTATGAAAAAACCTACACACCTTATGGATTTGGGTATCAACCCATGTAGCAGTCACCTAATTATGGATTTGTAGCACCCCAACCTCAAGGTACTCCAAACCACAATCCTTATGTACAACCCTATATGGATCAAATGGGAGGAGGTTATTATCCCACTGTCTAAGGCCATGTTGTATATAACAATCAACCTTATGCGAACCAGTCTTATAAGGGAGAATGGAACCAACCGGATCAACCTAGGATCCCTTTCCTTGCAAATTTGAATCTACTTGATCTGTCGTGATTGACGAACTATCCTCTATCTCATAACCTAGTATGGCCACCAGTTCCTACCAAACTTCCTTTGGACATCCCAAAATTCGAAGGCAAGTCTGGTGAATATCCTAGTGAGCACTTCACGACCTTCCATCTTTGGTGCTCTTCGAATTCCTTGAATGACAATTCTATTCGTTTGAGATTGTTTCAACGCACCCTCAAAGGTCCTACCATGAAATGGAAGATAGAGTTACCTGGGGGAACATATTATTCATTCCATGACCTTGCTATGACATTTCTTAACCACTTCTAGCTACCCATGCGTTACGACACCGGTACCGAACTCTTGTCGACATTTCAGCAAGACAAAGCCACACACATTTTAGATCATATTCAAGAGTGGCATAGAAGGAAGAGGATGATTAAGGCATTTATACCACCAGAGTTATTCTAGAGTGGTTCCTCAAGTCGTTGTTACCCTATATCGTGAAGGATGTTTCCACATCCAGAGTGCAAAATGAGGACTTGATTTATGCTTAGTGTGGGATCCTTTATGAGATCATACCTAATTCTCCATGTTCCAATTTTGACTCGAAGTTCAAACGTGGGCCACATGCCGATGGTATTTTTGGCTCCACAATTACCAAAATTGTTGATTCAATTACGAAACAAGTGATCCAGTTATTGCTTAACTAGTATGTATTAAGGAAAGCTATAGCTTCATCCCTTCCTACCCAGTTGACGGATGTATTCTAGGTGCAATCGTCGAACCCAAAAGGTAACCAACAACCTGGAAGGAATAAAAATAAAGGAAAAAATAATAATAAGGGTGGGAATAAAAATGATAATGAGACTAATGACAAGAACAAAAATAATGCTCAGGGGGACAAGAAGCCTAAGAAGAAGGTAAAATTTCCTTACAAGTTGTGTAAGGATGATCACCTCACTCACTTGTGCCCTCGTATTGAATATGCCTCAAAGTTCATAACAAAGGGCCCAAATGTGTTTACAAATCCTTTACCGAATAATCAAAATATGAACTCGAGGACCGTTGATCTTGGTAGTGCGTCTAGTGGAACCCAAAACCCGCTTCATGCCACTAGTGGTCACAGTTGTCTCAACATGGTGAAAGGTACGAGTGTTATGACACATGTGAAATACTATGGTACATCACAACCAGACCTTGGGAAATAACCTGCTCCACCTGAGATCCCTTTGCGAAGTGAAAATCCTACGGATAAACCTAAAGTTCTGCCTCGCATTCATAAGGGAGTCCTAAAGCACTTGGGGAACAATCCTAATGCTAGATCCGCCCAAAAATATTCAATTGTTGAGGATTTGGTCCAGACTCCTTGTGCGATGTCTGCATTAGAAGTACTTTAGAATTTTCCTTTACAAAGAAAGGCCTTGTTGTCTACTCTTGCGGTGGATGATGATAGCTCTTCTCCTGTGATCAAATTTGAAACTCATGGAATCTAGCCTCACTTTCCTTACTATGTGTCTCTTTTGATTCATGTAGAGTGTATTAACCACACCATCAAGCACATGGTGATTGATGAAGGTGTTGCCGCTTCCGTTATGTCTTTGGCTTGTTGGAAGGGCTAAGGTTCTCCCACATTGTCTAAATATGTGAACATGTTGACTAATTTTTATGGAAGATTGTTTCGGTCGCACACTATACTTCCTTCCTTAGAGATCCAATTGTGAGGGAAGACTATTGCGATCAAGGTTGAGGTGGTTGATGCACCCCTTGACTACAATCTTTTACTAGGTTGGAACTGGATGTACAATATGCAACCTGTAGCCTCTTCCTTATTTTGAGTGGTTTGTTTTCCTTTGGATGTGAAGATCGTTACTATTGATAAAAAATATTTCCAAAATTTGTGTGTGAAAGCATCATCGGGAGCTTCCATCCCAATTATCAATCATTCTCAATCGACAAATGAGAATGTGGATGTGGGTATGTATGCTTCTCTCATGGGAACCTTTAGTTGTCATGCGCCCATCCTTATGATTGGTTCTAGTTTTGGTAAGGCTTCAAACTTGTTGAATTCAGTTTCTTTTCTCACATTTCATATGGAGAATCCTTGGATTATTCCTTTACCAAGTCCTTTGAGTGATAATTCTATACCTACCGAGACATAAGTGTCATTTCCTGCAACATTGGTGGCGTATCAAGTGAATATTTATCATGTTGTAGAGCTTAGTCCTTCCTCTTCTTGGACGGAGGAAGAGGACCCTTATGTGTTGCCTTCATGGGTAGTAGATTCATCTCACTCTCAAGACTTCCTTGATGATGTTTTTCTGTCAGATGAAGCTATTCTTGAGGCCATGTCTAGGATAGAGAAACCTTGGGGAGAGCTGAACCATATATTGTATTTCCTCCCTAAGCTTGATCATTTAGAGTGTAATAACTTTAGGGTTATTTAAAGCGAGAACTTTTTGATGTATTTGTAACTTCGGAATGTATTCATCCATATATCTTATGTATTGTACCCCGATGCTTATTTTGAGATGTGTTTGTAATGTATTTGAGTCATGTCATGCCTCGATGTTTCTATTGGGAGGTTCTATAATGTAAACAAGTCATGTCAAGTCATTATGGGTAACCCTCCTATTGGTCAAGGGTTAAAGTCCCCATAGTTGTGGGGCCCTAGGGTTATTAGACTATCCTAGAGAAGTTGACCCTGGGTGAGTCATTGTAAGTCAGGGCAATAGTCCCCACTGTTGTGTTAAGGATAACCCTCCTTGTTGGTCGGAGGAGGAAAAGTCCCCACAAATTGTGGGGCTTTAGTGTTATTAGACACTCTTAGAGATGTCAGCTCTAGTAAGTAATTGTTAAGTGAGGTCGACATGTTGGCGTGGGTTTCAAGTGAACGAAAGAATATAAATAGAGAGTGAGCCTCTCTATTTATCACACAACACTCACTCATTTAGGCGCATGAGTGAGAGGAGAAGTTGTTGGGACAAGAGAGAGACTAATGCTGTTGGGAGATCATCTTTATGTTTTTAAGTTTTACTTTTGGTGCTGATTCTATCTATGAGGAAGTTGCAGGGTTTTCTCCTTTATGGTTTCCTCGAGGAAAATTCTTTGTCTCTTGTCTCTTGTGTTTATTGCTGTGCATGTTATTCTCTTAGTTAAAGATCCTAAGATCATAATGCTAGATTGAATGATAAAAATATAACATGGAATCAGAGCTAACTTGAGAATAAGACATTGTGCAGATACAGAAACTAGGGCTTCTTAATTTTTGGGTCTCTCTTCACAATCCATCAGTAAAAGTATGCTAGGCTGACTCTCCATTGAATGGCGCATCTTTCTGTCGAAGCTGAATTCGATTCCGAGCATTTTCAGTTTTTGGTGCGGGAAATTAGGGCTTCTTACGAAAGAGGAATTTTTAAGTGAGCCCAGCATAGGATTTATTTTCTCATAAAAATAAAATTTTAGAGACCTAGATCAAGATTTTTGGTTGGGTGAAACTCTGGGAAAGTCAAACCCTAGTTTGACCCCGAGCTGGAAAAACCCTAAATACTAAAACTGATACGTTTTGGCTCATTCGCTATATTGTGGGATTGGAGAAGGATCAGGAGCTAAAAATTTCACAGGACGAAGATAAAATATTTATTTACACTGTATCCAAAATTCAGCCTCATGTTCACTATATTCTTGGAGATATGATCCCTCCAACTTAGGGTTCTAGCCTCTTCCAGGATTCATCCCTAAACAGGACATCTGGGGAGAATTGATATATCTTGGGATAAAAAGGTCCAAATGAAATTTATGAAGATGTTACAGAAATGGAACAGACTATAATTTATGTGGTATAAATTTCAGACCCATAAGATGAAACAGTGACACATGGAAGTTCATACAACTTCTCTATTCTGAACAGTCCTATAATAGGTCACCTTGGGAAAATAATCATAATTCCCAATTGGTGAAAATGATTCTGATGAAAAATGTGGTTTTGGAATAGAAAAATGTGAGGCTACCTCTGTGCAAAGTTTCAAACACAGAGGAGTAGTAATTTCAGAGATACCGCAGAAACAGTAATAGGCATTTATGCAGAAGAAATTGGAAAACTAGGGATTCCTGTTCCAGGAGCTTGCCTCCACTGTTTTCAGAAAAGGAGTACATTGGATAGCTCAAATTGAAGATATCTATATTTCTATCCAATCAAATCTGAAAGATTCCAAGTTTTTAAAATTATGGTTTCTCTGACAAACCCTAGATCAGCCAGCTCCAGAACGAGGACGAGCACCTCAAATCAGTAAGATATAATCTTTTGCTATTTTCATTTGAGGTTCTCATTTCAAAGTGATCTATCACATCAGCTTGATGATAAGATTGGTGAAGTTGACAAATTCCAAGCCTGGAAGTATATGATCTCTCTGAAGAAAATGAATTAGACACCTACATGAGTAGAGAGGTTCCAGTTCCAGAGGGAGATGAGGCTAGAAGCCTTACACTGGAAGAAATTGGTCAAGGCCAAGAAGATCATTGCTGATTCAATCGCGGATAACCTTATACCACAAGTGTCTTCACTAAAGACACCTGAAGAGATGTTTTATTCCTTGACCAAGCTATTTTAAGGGAAGAACATAAATTGAAAGATGACTCTAGGAAACAAGTTGAATAATGTGAAGATCGAGAATACAGAGACCATATAGTCATACTTCACAAGGGTCTCTCAAATCAAAGAACAAATTGAAGCGTTAAAAGAAGAAGTGAAGAATGCAGAAGTGGTGATAGCCACCTTGAATGGTCTCCCATGATCATGGGATTCATTCATGCGATGAACATGTGCTAGAAGAAAGTGATTACATTCAACAGACTCTGGGAAGAAGAATAAGCTCGACTCATAATAAGAGAAGAGAAGATGGGAGCAACTGAAGATCAAGCTCTCACCATCGAAAGAAGATCCCTCAAGCGATGAGGAATATGAAGATCTCAACTCTTGAAGAACCTCTTATCCATATTAGCATTTGGATAAGAAATGATGCTATTATGAATGAAGAAGACGATGAAGCTGAAGGCTCAAGAAGGAGTCTACCCAAGAAACAAATAAAGATAAGTATTCAATTGTCATTTCATGATATTGTTTTTGTTATGCGATTTGTTTATATTCAGTTGATGTATTATACATGATAGAATGTTTGCATTAATGATAGTATACTACTAATATGCATTTGATGGGTAAGTAGCTCATGGTGCTATACAACTCTCCATTGCTACTTATCTAGAATGAAACCTCTTTGCTGACATATTGGATTAGTGCACAATCTCAATGTTGTCCCGACAGAGATGGAAGGCATCTAGAAAAGTTTCTGTGAGATATGGATAAATGTTGTATTGGCTAAAGTAGTTGCATGATCATATATTTATGCATAAGAATTTACTAGTATGAATATTCCTTATGAAATGTTTCTAACCATACAAATGCATTTGATTTGTAGGAAAGATCGCATACATAATCGCCTACAAGCAAAGAAGGATGAGAATTGTTCCGAAGAACAAGTGACGACCGTTCAAGATGAAGAATAATATGACAAATGCAGAGACATCATTAATGCAGAACCCTCCAGCTCTAAAGAAGTAACCAAGAAGAAAGGGAAGACCAGTTCAAGAAGAATGATGTCTAGGATGCAGTATCGATACATGAAGGGAAGTTCATAGTTCCATCATGCAGTAGATGGAAACATCGTGGGATACAAGGCAAGATTCGTAGCACGAGGCTTCTCATGAAAAGAAGGCATAGACTATGAAGAGACATTTGCAGCTAGTGGGAGTTGAAACACATACATGATGAGATTGATGAAGATCTTAACAAGGTTTAAGATGAAAGTCTATACACTAGATAGATACATAGAATATTAGTAGCATAGGAAGCTACTTGTCACTCTGGTATAGAATGTTTCAGTGCATAGAGTATGGAAGACAGAGGGAGTATGATCCTCCGCTTTAGAGGGAGTGAATACAAAATATCTTGAGGTTTGACATGGTACAATAGGATGGACATATTACTGATGGCTCTAAGATTTACTGAGAGTAAAGTGGATTCCAACCTTTGGTTCAAGGTTGAAGGCGGAAGACCAGTGATGCTCTTGTTATGTGTTGATGCACTATTTTCTAGGCATGGAGGTGTGGTAGAATGTAGATGGAATCTTCCTTGAACAAGGGAAGTATGCAGTAGAGATCCTAAAGAGGTTTAGGATTATGGACTGCAAAGCCATGACCACACCTATGGAATAAAACCTAAAGCTATTGAGTGATGCTTCATCAGAAGCGGTTGATGCTACGATGTATCGTCAGATGATTGGCTCCTTGATGTACCTGATGAACATGAGACCATATATTTTCTTTGTTGTGAACAGCTTGAGCCAGTTCCTGACAGATCCAAGACATGTTCACTAGATTGCTGCAAAGCATATTCTGAGGTACCTGAGGGGTATAGTTGATTATGGGCTTAAGTATGAGGCGATTTAGAAGATTAACCTGGAGGGTTATGTTGATTCAGATTGGGTAGGTAGTGCCATCAATAGGAAGAGCACTTCAGGGTGCTACTTCAGTATGGGATCGGGTATGATCTCTTGGTTTAGCAGGAATCAATCCTGTGTGGAACTGAGTACAGCTGAAGCAGAGTATGTCACAGCTTGTTCAGCTAGTGGTGATGCAGTATGGTTGAGGAAGCTACTGTCTGATTTATTTGATCTCCAGTTAGATGCTACTTGTATATATTGTGACAACCAAAGTTGTGTGAAGTTGTCGGAGAACTCGGTGTTCCATGAAAAGTTGAAGCATATCGAGATCAAGTATCACTATATCAGGGATATGGTGTAGAGGGGAGTGGTGAAGGTCCAATATATTGCGACGGACAAATAAGATAGCTGATGTGTTGACAAAGCCATTAGCCAGAGTGAAGTTTGAGTACTTCAAGGAGAAGCTTGGTGTTCTCCAGATCGAGGTTCCTTCCAAGGGGAAGTGATGAGTCCGTGAGCCATTCTGACGAGTAGGTCAGATGTAAGGGCTGAGCCATTCTATCATGGTGAGAGTATTGGTTCCTTCCATGTCAGATCTGAGTGCTGAGCCATTCTGATATGACTGTAGGATTGGTTCCTACATGATCAGATATAAGGGCTATTTCCATTCTTGGAATGGAGGTGCCTGGTCATTTACTTAGAATAGTCAGTCTAGGACTGAGGGCCTTTCTAATATGACTGTAAGATGTAGTCTTACATGATCAGATGTGAGCACATGGCCATTCTGATGTGATTGAGGGATTGGTTACCGCATGATTAGATATAAGGGCTGATGCCATTCTTTGGGATAATGGAGGCACCTAGTCATTTACGAGGAAAGCTTAGTCTGGGACCGGGGGCCATTCTGATATGACTGTGGAATGTGTTCTCACATGATCAGATGTGAGTGTTGGGCCATTCTGATGAGTAGGTTAGATATAAGTGCTAGGCCATTCTGACGAGTAGGCCAGATATAAGTGCTGGGCCATTTTGATGAGTAGGTTAGATATAAGTGCTGGGCCATTCTAATGAGTAGGTCAGATGTAAGGGCTAGGCCATTATGATGAGTAGGTCAGATGTAAGGACTAGGCCATTCTGACATAGTGAGGGGATTAAGTTCCTCTCATGGTTAGATGTGAGTGCTGGGCATGAATTTCTGATGAGTCAAGGTCAGATGTAAGTGTTGGACAGGACATTCTGACTTAGGGTCAGATATAAGCACTGAGAAAGACCTACAAGGAGGCTAGGACTACACCTAGCATGAAAAAGGGCTAGCTCTGTAGAACTTTCCGTGACAAGAAGAATCATGAGATAGCACCCATGGTGATGATCTAGATCGAGTCATGATCCAAATCCAGTGATGATGATCCAATAGTGATGATCTAGATTGAGTGATGATCCATATCCAACAGTGATGATGATCTAGATTGAGTGAGGATCCAAATCCAGTAGTGATGATCCAGATCGAGTGATGATCTAGATCCAGTGATGATGATCCTGATTGAGTGATGATCTAGATCCATATGAATATGACTTGAAGATGAAGATGAATTGAAGATGAAGATGATGAGAAATCAATGATGATCTAGATGATACAGAGAATAAGACTTGTGCTGATAAATTGTGTCAAGAGAATACCTTCCTAGTTAAGAGGGAGTGTTGATGTATTTGTAACTTCGGAATGTATTCACCCATATATCTTATGTATTGTACCCCGATGTTTATTTTGGGATGTGTCTGTAATGTATTTAAGTCATGTCATGCCTTGATGTTCCTATCGAGAGGTTCTATAATGTAAACAAGTCATGTGAAGTCATTGTGGGTAACCCTCCTATTGTTCAAGGGTTAAATTCCCTGCAGTTGTGGGGCCCTAGGGTTATTAGACTATCCTAGAGAATTCGACCCTAGGTGAGTCATTGTAAGTCGGGGCAACAGTCCCCACCAGTGTGTTAAGGATAACCCTCCTTGTTGGTCGGAGGAGGAAAAGTCCCCACAAGTTGTTGGGCACTAGGGTTATTAGACACTCCTAGAGATGTCGGCTCTAGTAAGTAATTGTTAAGTGAGGCTGACATGTTGGAGTGGGTTTCAAGTGAATGAAAGAATATAAATAAAGAGTGAGCCGCTCTATTTATCACACACACACTCACTCATTGGGGCGCATGAGTGAGAGGAGAAGTTGCTGGGATATGAGAGAGACTACTGCTGTCGGGAAATCATCTTTATGTTTTTGGGTTTTACTTTTGGTGCTGATTTTATCTCTGAGGAAGTTGTGAGGTTTTCTCCTTTATGGTTTCCCCGAGGAAATTTTTTTGTGTCTCTTGTCTCTTGTGTTTATTCCTGTGCATGTTATTCTCTTAGTTAAAGATCCTAAGATCATAATGCTAGATTCAATGATAAAAATATAACAGAAATTTGGTAGGCCTGTGGTCCCATTAATCTCTCTTAGTCAGTGTGATGAAGGGAACATGGTAAAATTTTCGCCTATGATACCTATCAATATCTCTTGTGTTCCAGGTAAGATTGAGAACATTTATGTTGGAGACATTTACCCACCATGCACACTTAATTTGGTCAATTTGACCTTGTTAAACCACTATCCTAATTTTTATTGAATTAATCAACATCAGATGAGCACACTATGACATTAGCATGAGCACACCCACACCTACCTTCAGTCAAGGAGGCCAACTAAGCCTTCTCCTTCATTCAAGGAGGTTAACTAGAGCACTCTGGGGGTGATATGAGTGTCATAAATGCACCTAATTGCTAACTGATGGTTACAATTAGTTAAGATGAGTGGTGCAGGCTCCTTAATTCATTATATTGATTATTTTCTTAATATTTAATGAACTGGAGTCAACAGGGGTGCCTCCAACCACCTATGATGGCCAGTTTGACTTTAGTTAACCTCATCGGGGTTCATTGGAGTTATTAATGCACTACCACTTGTTGGTTGGAATGCAGTGACATGTGTCTGAGCTACTTTCAGTTAGAATCACTCATTTATTGCTCTTCGAATTCAGTTAGGACTCAATTGAGTCAATCAGGACTTGATTAGTTGGATAACTAGTGTGTTTACTATGGCTTACAGTAATTTAAGCTACACCCATTCATTCAATTCAAATGACCTCTTGGGAATTCAAATTGTCTTGGAATTCATGCATCTTGCATGATCATTGTATTTTATTATTCATTATTCATTGATTATATAGCGCTTCTACTTTCATTGTAGCATCATTTTGCCAATTTTATGCTTAATTGTCTGAATTCTTTGTGAGCCTATGTTTTCAGTCCCTAGAACACTGTGACAAATTAATATGGTATCAGAGCTCATGGTGGGACAAAGCTCAGATCTCTCAAAAACATGGTTTTTGACAGATCTTGCATGAAAAATTGAGCAAAAGCTCAAAAATCCAGCACTACACCAGAAGCCAAGGCTTACCACTAAATACCCCAAGTTAAGGAATTATTGGTCAAGATTGCTTGATCAACTATGATAGGTGTAATGACAACCTAAAATGTGTAGGCTATTCTACCTTACGGTGCCCCTTTTGTTGTGATTTTCAGGTTTTAACAGGTGAAAGCATTCGCTCCAGCTATTTGAGATGGATTCTTCCATCGAACTCTTGACTCCATTCAATTTCCATTCATGGAAAGGAGATATGGAGATCCAGCTACGTGCCAGAGGACTCTATCGGGTCACTATGGACACTGAAGAAGAGCCTACTCATGTGATATAAAAAGCTAGATTCTTGAATAAGAAAGATGAAGCATTCAGATTCTTGTGCCTATCTATTTCCTGGGATCTTCTTTTCCATCTCTTGGTATTGAAGACTCCAAAGGAATTTTGGGACGAATTGGAAACCTTGTATGGAAAATAGGATTATTTGAGAGTATACTAGCTTGAAAATGAGTTGATGTCTCCTCAACCTTCCAATTTTGAGACCTTAAATGATTTTTTCACAAAGTTCAAGCACATTGTCTTACTATTGAATCAGTGTAAGGTGGAGAAGGAGGATGATCAGCTCATCCTCAGCTTACTCTCCAAACTTGGAGCTGATTATTTGGTGTTTGTCTCTACATTTAGTGCGGGGAATATCACAACCCCTGGATGGAAGATGCCTTCACTCAATGCCTTCATTGAGTCCCTAACAAGTGAACATGATAAGCTTGTCCAAATGGAGATCATCAGATCCTCCCGTGATCAAGCCCTCCATGTATCAGGGCCCAAATATATCAAGGGTAAAGGAAAGCTACAGAAGAACCCAAAAACCAAATTTGAAGCTCCTAATCCTAAAGTTGAAAACTAGCAGCATGAAGAGCCTTCTAGCTCGAAGAAGAACAAAAGAAAAGGGAATCATGGAAAGGAAAAAGTCAAGTGTTCATACTGTGGGAAGGGCTTCTACCCTGAACATTCCTTCATGAAAAATAAACTTGATGAAGCTACTTCTCTTCTTGAGAAAAATCACATCAGTCTTCCAGAAAGCTTTCAGAGGAGAGATCAGCGAGATCGGAAACCACAACATGAAAGAGGTCATGCTCTCATGGAAAGCACTTCGAATTCCAAAGTACTTTTTATAGATTCTGGAGCTTTGAATCACATGATGGTTGAAAGAGACCCTTTATCATCTCTAAAGATTGGAAAATCCATCCCCATCCACATGGGAGATGACTCCACAATCATATCTGAAGGACAAGGTACTGTAGATCTTGAGCATGGTTATTTTTCCAATGTTCTGTATGTACCATATCTTGCATCAAACCTCCTAAGTGTTTATCAAATTACACATACATGAGTGCCCAAGAGAGTCACATTTTTCCCAGATGATGTAGAGATCACAGAACTTGCATTCAGAAAACTTGTAGCAAAAGGCTTTGCAAACCATCATGCAAAATCCTATGAGTACTCCCATTTTGTGGCGGATGCAAAGCCCACCGCATTGTTGAACCATGGAAATGAAGTTAGTATACTATGGCATGATAGGTTCAGCCACCTAAACTTCAAATACTTTCAGCAATTACATAATAATTCTATGGTTGAAGGCCTCCCGGTCATCAAAGCTACCACTGGAATTTGCAAGGACTGTGTTGTTGGAAAGCACCCTGAGCATAAGTTCGATCGGGGGAAGGCAAGCCGAGCATCATGCATCTTGGGACTGATACATTATATTATCATTGGTCCCATGCCTATAACATCCATGAATGGATCAAGGTATTCTTTGACTTTCATTGATGACTTTCTGAGATACACATGGGTCCTGTTTATAAAAAATAAGTCGTAAGTCTTGGAAAAATTCACTGAATTGAAGGCCTTGATTGAGAATGCATCTAGAAAAAAGATCAAGATTTAGAGATATAATAATGGAGGTGAGTATGTTAGTAATGATTTATTGCATATATGTTCCCAAAGTGGTATTCAGATCCAGCATTTAGTCCCCTACACTCCGTAGTAGAATGGTGTAGCGGAGAGGAAGAATCGATCTCTCAAGGAGATGACCACCTGTATGTTGGAATCAAAGAAGTTGGATGAAAATTTGTGGGATGAAGCCATGCATGCTGTAGCATATAATTATAATAGAGTACCACACTCATTCTTGAAAGGGAATACCTGTTTCGAAGCATATTTTGGAGACAAGCTGGATGTGTCGAATCTGAGGGTGTTTGGGTCCACTGCATGGGCTCGAATTCCGCTTGATAAAAGGAGGGCTTTGCAACCGCAAAGTATCGAATGTCAATTTATCATATATCCTATTGGATATAAAGGTTTCAAGCTGGTATATATCAAAACAAAACATATCATCATTGAAAGGAGTGTCATGTTCGATGAGCCTCTTCAGGAGGTAGAACTAGTGAAGGAGAAAAATGCTGAATTTCCTTCCTATTCTACTGAATATTTGGATGATGTAACTGGGGGTGATGACCTTGATTTTGATCCTATGATTTTTTATATCAATGTATAGAAAACATCATATGCTGAATCAAAACCTGAAGTAAAAAATCATCTCCCAACTTGGGCCCGACAGACACTCTCCTCCGCAGGAGATAACATTGGAAATCCAGATGATCCAAGGAGAACCCGGTCTAATTTCCAAAGAGCAGGTATTGTTCTCTCTTGTCCTGATTATTTACTTTCTGAGTCTTGTTATTTGGCGATAATTTTAGACCCTAATTCTTACTACCATGCTTAGAAGGATCCGAGATGGCAAGTTGCCATGGATGAAGAGATGAATTCTCTTCAGAAAAACACTACTTGGGAGCTAGTTTCTCTTCCTCCGGGGAGGAAATTGGTTCAATGCAAGTGGGTATTAATTCTTGCACATGATCTAGGAACTAGGAATCAAAATCATCAAATAATTATTAACAAATACTCATGAATTAGAAATTAACTGGATCCAGAATTGGTATCCTCTCTGTATATTTAATAAACAATAAAGGGTTACAATACCAATGCTGAGCAATGGATTAACTCCATGAAGAATTCGAATACCTAAGGAGACAATTCAAATTCAGTGAGTGAGTCTAGCTTAACTAACTCTCAACCATGCAATCTCACTCAGTTAACCACTTGACCAAAACCCTAATTGACTCACCAAACCCTAACTGAAGTCGGAGTGCAATAAATGATTGAATCTCAACTGAAGGAGATCAAACACATGTCATAGCAATCCAACCATCAAGTGCTAGTCCTGCATGACTCCAATGAACCCTGATGAAGTTAACTGAAGCTGAACTGACAATCAGAAGTTGGTGGAGGCACCTTGTTGACTCCAGTTCATTAAATAATAATAAATAATCATTAAATAATATATTTAATGAATGGAGGCACCTTAACTGACTGTAACTGACTGGTTGGACTGATTGTAACCACCAGTTAGCAATTAGGTGCATTAATGTTACACAGATCACCTCTGGAGTGCTCCAGTCAGCCTCCTTGACTGTAGGAGAAGGCTAAGTTAGCCTCCTTGACTGAAGGTAGGCGTGGGTGTGACTAGATGATGGCAATTAATGCTCCACTGATGTCAATTAAACTTAGGATAGTGGTTTAACTAGGCCAATTTGACCAAAAGAGTGTGTATGATGGTAAATGTCTCCAAAACCCCCCCTTAAGCTATACTCAGGAAGAGTTAGAAAACATAGATGCATAAAAATGCTAGAGCCCTGGAAACAAAGGCCATAGGTCACCCTGTACAATAAAGTAACTGCTTAATATAACCAAGGAAATGGGAACAACCTCATGGGAAAAATACCCCCCCTCAAACTAAGCAGTAAATCAAGAATTGGTTCTTCTATGCAGAAACATCCGAAGACTGTGCATGTGAACCTATGAATCCAAACTAAATGAATATGTCTAGAGTAATATTCCACTTTGGAAGAAGAACAATGCACTCAACTGAATCAGAAATAAAAGCAGCTGCACGGTGAAAACTGGACCCATGTAGAGCAACTGAAATCATCTGAAGAGAGAGCAAAGGTTCTTGAGGATTCAAACCATGTGTGGAACACTCAATAAAATGATATGTTGCAGCCTTGAACAGCAAACCATGAGTGGTAAAATCAGCCCCAAATATTAGGATCAAGTGTCCATGTGGATGCATAATGTCTTCCTCTTTACTAGTTCTATGAGGAGATGAGCTTGTGACCAAAGGTAGAGAATCCCTGGGACTGTGGAGAGCGAATGCTTAAGCTCCATAATTTGATATAGCTTCATAAATATCTAATGATTCACAAAATAAAATATCAGCAACCTCATAGGAGGAAACTAACACCAAATCCCCATCAGCAAAATTGAAGAAGAACTGCGGTACTTGATTTTTCACACCGGAATTGGTGAGAGCAGCTACAAGCATGGCTGAAAGCTCTTGGATTTTAAAATATGAAAAAAATAATATCATATCAGAATGTAAATGAGATCTAAATATGTTCACAACAGATCCAAAACTATGAAATGAAATCAAATCCCCAGCAGCAGTTTTGTAGGAGACTTGCGGTACTTGTTTCTTCACACCATTGATGAGAAC
>LPNX010402011.1:450322-510907 GCA_001517045.1 Pseudotsuga menziesii
TAAAGAACTCTTGTGGTGTTGGCTGTGATCTCCAAAGTACTATTATAATCCTCATTGTGCTTGCCAAAGGTTCTGTCCAATTTTGTCTAGAGATCCTTTGGGTATTCAGTAGAACCAAGATTAAGGTAGTACAAGCTATCATCAAGGGCTAGACATATTGTTCCAACAGCTCTATCATTGTCATTTAGCCAGTCATTCTCATTCTCACAAGACTCTCTTCCAAGTCCAATAGACACCTCATAGAGGCATCGTCTCTTCAGATATGCAATCATCTTCAACTTCCATTCTGAATAGCTTGTGAATGGGGTGAGAAGAGGGATTGATGAGTCCATTTGAAGTTGTACCTGTTAAGACCTGCAAATAAAAACAAAAGGGGCATCGTAAGGTCAGACAGCCTGCACATTTTAGGCTTTCATCACACCCAGCATAGTCAATCAAGCAATCTTGATCAACAAGTTCTTTACTTGGGATATTGAGTGGTAAGCCTTGGCTTCTGGTGCAGTGCTGGATTTTTGAGCTATTGCTCAAATTTCATGGAGAAATCTGTCAAAAATCTTGTTTTTGAGAGATTGATCTTCATCCCGCCATAAGCTCTTATACCATATTAATTCTTGCACATGATATAGGAACTAGGAATCAAAATCATCAAAGAATTATTAACAAATACTCATGAATTGGAAATTAACTGGATCCAGAATTGGTATCCTCTCTGTATATTTAATAAACAACAAAGGGTTACAATACCAATGCTGAGCAATGGCTTAACTCCATGAAGAATTTGAATACCTAAGGAGACAATTCGAATTCAGTGAGTGAGTCTAGATTAACTGACTCTCAACCATGGAATCTCACTCAGTTAATGACTTGACCAAAACCCTAATTGACTCACCAAACCCTAACTGAAGTCGGAGTGCAATAAATGACTGAATATCAACTGAAGGAGATCAAACACATGTCATAGCAATCCAACCATCAAGTGCTAGTCCTGCATGACTCCAATGAACCCCGATGAAGTTAACTGAAGCTGAACTGACCATCAGAAGTTGGTGGAGGTGCCTTGTTGACTCCAGTTCATTAAATAATAATAAATAATCATTAAATAATATATTTAATGAATGGAGGCGCCTTAATTGACTGTAATTGACTGGTTGAACTGATTGTAACCACCAGTTAGCAATTAGGTGCATTAATGTCACACAGACCACCGCTAGAGTGCTCCAGTTAGCCTCCTTGACTATAGGAGAAGGCTAAGTTAGCCTCCTTGACTGTAGGTAGGCGTGGGTGTGACTGGATGATGGCAATTAATGCTCCACTGATGTCAATTAAACTTAGGATAGTGGTTTAACTAGGCCAATTTGACCAAAAGAGTGTGTATGATGGTAAATGTCTCCAACAGTGGGTGTTTCAGAATAAGGTTGATGCAGAAGGTAGAACTTGCAAATATAAGGAAATTCTGGTGGAAAAAGGTTTCTCCCAGGTCCAAGGTGTGGACTACCATGATACTTTTGCACCGGTTGCAAAAATGGACACCATCCGCGTAGTTTTGGAAATTTCAGCATCTAAGCACTGGGAAGTGCATCATATGGATGTTAAGTCTGCCTTTCTACATGGATATATTAATGAGGATATATACATCAATCATCCCGAGGGCTACATTTCTGATACATCTTTGGTTTTCAAGATAAATAAGTCACTATACAGATTAAAACAGGCCCTAAGAGAGTGGTATTCCAAGATGGATGCCTTCCTTCTCTCGCAAAACTTTCAAAGGTGTTAATCAGATCCAAATGTGTATATACAGAAGTATGATGGTAATTTGATTATTATTGTCTTATATGTTTATGACTTACTGATTACAGGTAGTACAGTTACTTCTATTTTAGTCATCAAAACTACTCTGCACAATGCATTTGAAATGAGCGATTTGGGGCTCTTGAAGCAATTTCAGGGGCTCGAAATTGAGAAATTTTTTGATGGGATAATGGTCACTCAGTCCAAATACACATCAGAACTATTAGTAAAGTTTAACATGGCTGAATGTAATTCTGCCCCATTCCCTTTCCTTTCATGGATCATCCCTGAAGAAGGAAAAAACACACCTCCCATGGACTGCACTATTTATTGACAACTGATAGGTAGCTTGCTCTACTTGACTCATTCTCTGTCTGATATCTGTTATTCCATGAATGATGTATCAAGATACATGCAGAAGCCTCATGATATTCATTGAAAGGAATCCGAGAGGATCCTCCAGTATATTCAGGGAACCGGGACCTACGACATTCACTATGCTGCAGACTTCGAGCTAGAGTTAGTTGGTTACACAGATTCCAATTGGGTTGGTGATTCTATTCATCAGAATTATACTTCCGGATATGTATTCATGTTTGGTGGTGGCCCCATTTTCTATTCTATAAAAAAACAGGCTGCCATACCATTGTCTTCAGCAGAGGCCGAGTATTGAGGAGTGGTGAATGCTTGCATCCAAGTTGTTTGGTTGCAAGCCATTCTTTCAGAGTTTGATCTTGGTAGAAATTTTTCCACTGTACTATTTTGTGACAATAAAAGTGCTATTAAGATATCCAAATATCCAGTTACCATGAAGAGGACCAAGTATGTAGACATACACATGCACTATATTAGGGAATTAGTGCATGTCAGGACCATCATTCTGCAATACTTCCCTATTGATGAGCAGATTACAGACATCTTCTCCAAGGGATTTTCAAAAAAATAAGTTCAACTACCTTCATTCCCTATTGGGGGTGAGTTCATCAGGGTGATCAGACTACTTTCAGTGTTTAGCTTGAGGGGGGGGGTTTTCCCACTGGGTTTTCCCTCTTTTCCTCAGATTTATTTTTGAGCATTGTTTGAGTTTCATTATTATACAGGGTGACCTATGGCCTTTGTTTTTGGGGCCCTAGCATTTCATGCACTTTATGTTTTCTACCTCTTCTGAGTATAGCTTAAGGGGGGCTGTTGGAGACATTTACCCACCATGCACACTCAATTTGGTCAATTTGACCTTGTTAAACCATTATCCTAAGTTTTATTGACTTAATCGACATCAGATGAGCACAGTATGACATCAACATGAGCACAGCCATGCCTACCTTCAATCAAGGAGGCCAACTAAGCCTTCTCCTTCATTCAAGGAGGCTATCTGGAGCACTCCGAGGGTGATCTGAGTGTCATAAATGCACCTACTTGCTAACTGATGGTAACAATTAGTTAAACTAAGTGGTGAAGGCTCCTCCATTTATTACATTGATTATTTTATTAATATTTAATGAATTGGAGTCAACAGAGGCACCTCCAACCACCTTTGATGTCTAGTTTGACTTTAGTTAACCTCATCAGGGTTCATTGGAGTTATTTATGTGCTACGACTCGTTGGATGGCATGTAGTGACATGTGTCTGAGCTACTTTCATCTAGACTCAATCATTCATTGCACTCTGAATTTAGTTAGGAATCATTTGAGTCAATCAAGACTTGATCAGTTGGTTAACTAGTGTGTTTACTGTGGCTTACAATCAGTTAAGCTACACCCATTCATTGAATTCAAATGACCTCCTTGGGAATTAAAATTGTCTTGGAATTCACGCATCTTGCATGATCATTGTATTGTATTATTCATTATTCAATGATTACACAGAGCTGCTACTTCCATTGCAACATCATTTTGCCAATTTTATGCTTAATTGTCTAAATTCTTTGTGAGACTGTGTTTTCAGTCCCTAGACCACTATGAAAAATTAATAATTTACATTGGGGTGGATTGTTCCCTCGATGAGATTAAGGAGTACATTGATATTTTCAAGGAATTTCATGATGTTTTCGCTTGGTCATATGAGGAGATGCCAAGAATAGACCCCCACATTGCCGAACATGAAATCAAAACCTATCCAGATGCCAAACCCATTTGAAAACCTTTGTGTGCTATGAATCCTAGGAAAGTGCCCACCATTAAAAAAGAGATAGAGAAGATACTCAAAGATGGTTTCATCTATCCCATTCCCTTGATGGAGTGGGTTTCAAATCTTGTTCTGGTGGATAAGAAGAAGGGAACAATCTGAATATGCACTGATTTCCATGATTTATATTGAGCCTGTCCTAAAGATAATTTACCTACACCATTTATTGATCAAATTTTGGATGAGTGTGCAGGAAGTGAGATTTTCTCTTTTATGGATGGATTTTTTGGATATAATCAGATAGAGATTAAACCCAAGGATCAACTTAAGAGTGCATTTATTTGTCCTTGGGGAACTTTTGCATATCAAAAGATACCCTTCGGCCTTAAAAATGCCGAAGCTACTTTTCAATGGGCCATGACCTTTTCTTTCCATGATCTTAAAAATATTATTGAAGTGTACTTGGATGATCTTGCTACTCACTCTTATTGGAGAGTGCATCATCCTTATCATTTGAAATTGGTTTTCGAAAGATGCCGTCATTATCAAATTTGGTTAAATCCTCATAAGTTCATCTTTTGTGTGAGGTTTGGTCATTTACTAGGATTCATTTCATCCAAGGAGGGCATCATAGTTGATCCCTTAAAGGTTGAGGCAATACTTCAATTGTCTCCCCTGCGCAACATTCGACATATTCAATGTTTACAAGGTATGGCGAACTTCTTGCAAAGGTTCATAGTCAATTTTTTTAATTTGACTAAATGCTTCATGCATTTTTTGAATAAGGACACCCCTTTTTACTAGGATGACATGAGCCCATGAGTCTTTCAATGCTCTTAAGAAATCCTTGGCATCGACCCCCATGCTTAGTCCACTAGACTATAGCTGTGACTTTTTGATTTATTTGGCCGCGTCTCAAGAGATGATTGGTATGGTATTGGTTCAAGAGGATGAGGAGCTCTATGAGCATGCCATATACTCTCTTAGCTAAAACCTTATTAATGTAGAACTTCGTTATTCCCATGTTGAGAAGCTAGCCTTGGCTACTATCAATGCAATTCAACATTTGAGGCATTATATCCTCCTTTGCCAAACTTTGGTCGTAGATCACATTAATCCATTTCAGTTCATACTCACCACAAGGATGATTGGGGGAAAGTATAATAAATGGATTTTTATATTACAAGAATTTGATCTCGATTTTGTTTTGGCAAAGTCGAAGAAATCATTAGTTTTTGTTGAGCTCATATTGAATTTTCCAAATTTGTATGAGGGGGAGGTTCATGAGGGTTCTCTTGTTGATGAGATCATATTTCTCATATCAACCATGAATCATTGGTATGGGGATATTATTGTTTATTTTCAAACATTGAAGGTTTCTAGTCACCTCTTGTGAGATGAGTTTCGATGACTACATCACGTAGCAAAGAAATACCTCATACTGGATGATACTTTGTACCGACATGGGGTTGATTCCATTTTACGTCGTTGCTTAAATCATGAGGAGGATGAGTTTATGCTTAATGATCTCCACAAAGGGGCGTGTGGTGGTCATTTATCTAGGATTTCTATAGCTCAAAAAATTGTGAGTGGGTTATATTTTTCCATCCATCTTTAAATATTGCATTAATGCATTTAAGCAGTGACATCCTTGCTAGGTGTTTGGACAAAATATGTTCTCACGTTCTGCCTCTTTGCATCCTATTATCACCACTGGTCCCTTAACCAAGCGGGGGTCGAATTTATGGATTGTAACCTAGATTCGACTGGGGAGCACCATCATATTAGTGTGGTTGTTGATTATTTCATGAAATTGGTAGCGGTTATGCCCACAATAAAATCTGACGGTGAAATAGACACACATTTTGTATTTAACTAGATTATCACCCAATTTGGTATTCCGAGGGAGCTTGTCACTGACCATGGTAGGAACTTTCAGAACAAAATGATGGAAGAGTTGTATTCGAAGTTAGGATATAAGAAATATCATTCCTCTTCTTATTATCCTCAAGTGAATGGACACGTTGAAGCAGTGAAAAAGTCACTTAAGTCCATTCTCCAATGAACCATCGCACAAAGAAAGAATACTTGGCATATCATGTTGTATCCTGCTTTGTGGGCATATAGAACCGTGGTTAAGACTACCACCAGTTTTTATCCCTATCAGCTTGTGCATGGGGTGGAGTCAGTATTACTGGTTGAATGCAAAATTCCTTCTTTGAAGCTAGCTGTGGAGCTTTTACCGAAGAATTCCGCATTGGAAGAACATCTAGTCCACTTGGAGCAGCTTGATGACCAGCGTCGAGATGCTTTAGTGGCTCTTGAGTTTAAAAAGCATCGCATTAAGGTACAATATGATAAGTAATCCTAGGAGGTTTAGTGAAGGTGACTTGGTCCTTTTGTGGGATCAAGATAAGGAACCCTTGGGGGTAGGAAAGTTTAACCCAATGTGGCATGGTCCTTATGTGGTCAAGCATGTCTTAGAGAAGGGATCCTATGAGTTGGTTGATTATAAAGGGATGGCCTTGGTGGATCCTAGAAATGGGCTCTATCTTAAAAAGTACTATGCATGATTTTCAACCAGGGATGATTTGTTGTATATTATTGTACATTTTTGCATAGTATATTTTGGTCTCTTTATGGTGATTGGATTTGTTGATTAGCTTTCATTTTTTATGGTATATGTCAATGGAGTCTTCAGTTTACATAGGATTCACTGATGGTGGTATCCATCACACTCAAAACTCAACTTTGACTTCTTGGGTGATTTATAGTCCTACGGGTCAAGTGTTGTCTTCATGAGGCATATGTTTATGGCCTTCATCAAACAATGATGTTGAATATAGTGCCATGATTGATTTATTGCGGGATACCATTTCGCATGGTGTTCTTTCTCTTAAGGTATGTCTTGATTCCAGTTAGTGGTCTCACAACTTAATTCCTTTTATTATGTTAGGGATCCAACATTCTTATGGAGATTCTTGCATGTAAGATTGCTAGAACGACAATTTGAGAGCATAACATACATTTAAATTTCAAGAAATTCTAATCAAGTTGCTGATTCATATGCTAACTATGTACTAGATTGGAATTTGTTTCACAGACCATAAGCGTTTCACAAACACATTTTACACATTTAAATAGAATAATAATCGATCATCATAAATATTTTTCATTAATTCCTAAAAAGATGATGTCATAATACATAAGTGTCATATACAAAATTGGGGCTTCCAAGCCACCAAACAATACTACATGGTCATAGAAAAAATATACACTTATATCTCTAAGCCTGAGGTGGAGGAGGGTGCTGATCATGCTAGCATACCATGGCTCTAGCTAGCCGATGAAATATCCGAACCCATGCTTGTGGAACTCCAACCACCTGGTGTTGCATGGCCTCAGGAAAGTCCTCGACTTGCGCCATGGGAATCATGTGTGTCAAGCAAACAAATTTGGTATGGATGATTTGGAGTGACCACACCACATCCACACCCATGATATCATCGCCTCTTCCCCTCTGTCGATGAAGAGGAAATCCCTTTGGCCGTCGTGGTCCCACATATGCATGTACATGACAAAGTATCATTATATGTCATCACACCAAAAACATTTCTTTTGATTCCATATATAAAAAATACAAAAAAATTTCATAATTCAAAAAAAATAAGTGAGTTGGGGTTCATTAACTATGTCTCCATATGTTTATCCTAGTGGTAGGGGCATGTCTGGATTTCCACAAAAGTTGATCCATGCGTAGGGATAGTCATCTATGGCGATGATCTGTCTCTGCCACCAGAGGAAGAAGTTCACTAGATAGGGGTTACCCACCCTTCCCCCTCCCAGTATCCACATGACGTTGGCATAGCGTAGCTGAGATGGATCCCTAACTCCATAAGGAGCTATGTCAAATCTAGGGACCAGCCTCGACACCTTCTTGAAAAAGAATGCTCTCAGTATGCTACCGAACCCAAAGTTTCATACCCTTCCCATCTTGCAATCACCGAGTTGTTGCTTCATGTTGCTCAGCAGCGAGGTGCTCTAGTCATATATTGTAGGTCACATGCACTCTATGGAATAGAATATAATTGGCCTTGAGGCCTGGTGGAGTAATGACAAACCTGCAATCCTGCACAAAGCCAATAGTATGGCTTCCAGCCCGAGGTTCTGGACTGAGTTTGTCGATATTTAACTCCCAACCTTCTTTTTATTGGGAAGGAAATACACAGCTATGTACTCCTCTATAGTTAGCTTGCCTCTCAACCCACGATATCGAAGGTTCACCACCTCCCCTTGACGGGACAAACTTGTGATAAAGTACATGTCCTCAACCTCCAAGCTGAGTGACATCCCATCCATCTGAAAGGTATGAGAGTCTGGATCCTAGTAATCCACTAGTAGCTGGAGTGGCCTTAGTTTATCTCTTAAGCTTCCAAGGCACAAAAATTTGTATAACCCACAAGACCTCAATGCTTGTTGAGCCATTATATCTCCTTGCACAGCCTCTTCAGCATCACCATGTTCCCTTTCTCTCCATTCAGGCACCATCCTGCACAAACATTACCAATTTTCATCAGTGTTTGCCTTTGAAAATCATATTTGCAGCACTGTACATGACTATTTTCAAAAAATCCATGTATGTACATAGGTATTGTGTTATTTTCTGCATATACCCATCCCTATACATGGAAAAAGACCTGATTTCCGCATGGGCCAAAACGGACAATTTGGGGTGGCCTAAACAAAAACATCAACCATTAAAATTAAAAATTTTTGCATGAAATTGATAGAGGAGGGCATGGGTAGTTACCTAGACCAAACGGGGAATGATTTCGTTAGATGGTGCTCCCAGAATTAGCTCTTGAAGTTCTGGATGCAAAAGCACTATGGTGGGTAAAAGTTCAAATGGTATGAAAATTTTTAATTTTTCACTATTTTATAGAAATTTTTACCCACTTCCTATAGTTTTTGAATGTTTTGGACTAATATGATGTTGTAGGATCCCGTTTTGAGCGCGGTTTGATTGAGTATTTGATCCGTTCCTGCCTATTACAGGTATCATGTCTAAAGTGGCATATAGGTTAGGATTTCACATCCGCCTGCATTTCACATGACCTTTTGACCATTTCATCTTATCCTTAGGTATGAACCCATTCCATGATTTCACAAAAACTTCATGCTATTGTTAGAAGTGGCATTATGCAAATGGTAGAGCTTTCCTATACATGGGTTCCCTAGTTAGATCCTATATTGCATTTGGTGATCATGCCGACATTTATCTTTTAGGGTGTGGGAGTCCCTTTTTAGTCCTGCCAGGTCCTTGAGAAAGAGATTCATGCTCCTCTTGAACTTTATGCTGGCCATTTCCCTTGGGACTCCCTTGTATATATCAATTTGTAATTACATTTTCATGAGTTTTACTTGCCTTATTGAGATTTATGTCGGCTCCCTGAGCTTGTCTCATGTCTATCCAATTAGATCCTTTTACATATACTTTGCAGCTTGATCATCCCTTTTACTAGGAGGATACCTTCCCTCGAGTGTCGATATACTGCACATATCTCCTTGCATTGAGCATAGGCATGTTCCACTGCTTGGAAATAGTTTTCTTGTCCCCTGACACTCATCTCCTCCTAGATCTGTACTATAAAGCACTTTTATTTTTTTTCAATCTTTTCAAAATATCTGAAAAAGTCCAAAAAAAAACCCAAAATCCAGATGGGAAAAGATGTTATCTTTGGCAGCAGTTGAGTCATGTCACCTTTGAACAGAGCACTATATATCACATACATTGGTTGGGTTATTTTTTTTACATTAGGAGTTGAACTCATTACTCTGATTTTATCTCCATTGACTAGTTAAGATTCTAGTCCCTATGGAGCCTCTTCTGATGCCTCCCATGTCACAAATATGTCCCAGTTTGCATATCAAGTCCTTGATTCCTACCTTCAGTCACCATTCACCTTATGCTCTTGTTCAAAGGAAGTTGAAGCCTGAGTCAGCCATTCCTTAGTTATCTTGACTTAGCATGTTGACCATTCTCAGTACTATTACTAGTTCGTGCACATATTATTCATTAAGATATTCTACATTATACAAAGTTGTTGAGTACCTCGTATTGGATGATAGAGGATTCCTTAATGCCCTCCTTGTAGTGGATTTTGTTCCATCGACATCAGATCATTTATTCTGAAATAGGAGTATAGAGTCATTTGAGTGCCTTGAGACTTATAGTCATCCATGGTAGGTTCTCTCGCCATTGAAAGTTTTGGGAATACATCAATGCCCCCTGATCGATGAATTCTTCCAAGTGTTTGACCTCAACACATCTATTCACACTTTTTAGATTACACTAAGTACCTTGATCCCCATTTTCATTATCAGTGGGTTATCCCGCGTTTGTTAACGATATACATCAATGACAGGTAATCAGATGATGGACTACTATGTTTGACCTCGACACATCTATTCGCATAGTAGGACATGTACTCGTAGAGGTTTATGTAGAATACCTTCCAACTTGGTGGCATTCCATGTATGCTACCTCCTTGATCGTACCGGTGTTCATGAGATATCAGCTCTCGTGATTTGATTCCAGTGTATATCATATATCTTTAGCCACTATGGAGATATTGATCCATTGTATATCTTCATCCATTATGGAGATCTTGATCCATTGAATATCTTCATTCACTTTGGAGATTCTAATCTATTGTATATTGTACATGGTGATGACCACACATGACACATTTTTTATCTTATGCCTATTCATTTCCATTGTTCTCTTATGTATCTGGGACTGCTCCATGTATTTGCAGTCACATGTAGAGATTTATCATTGTATTGTACTGATGGATGGCTGATTCTTCCACCTGAGTCTTCATTAGTCCTCTTATGGGATGGATTTTATAATGTATTTCGGCCATCATGTTACCCCTCTGACCTTACATGTTAGGGGGCATCTGTTATAGCTAATTTTACCACACATGGTTGATCACATATTTATGGCCTCCCCTATCCCTCTGTAGACTCTATGGACCCCATGGAATTGCATTATACACTGATGTTCCAATATCATTTCCTAAAAACCCCTATTTATTGTTGTACACAACTTTTAAACCCATACTCATGTGTACACATGATTTTTGAACTCAAACCTATGTACATCGGGATGTGTGCATAAAGGCAAATAGTTTTGGATTTTTCCTCATATGAGTCCGAACCACTATACTCTTGGCCTTCCATATGCCTTGAGATTGGTTGGGTTCAACCCTCCATTTCCCTTTTGGAGTACTATATAAGGAACCCCTTGGATACATTGAAGGAGGAGGAATTTAATAACAAAGAAAATATAGTTCATTGTTTCCTCAGTTTGCTTATAACTGATTCTGCATCCCTTTGTCCCATTGGAGCACTTTGTGTTCTTCCCAATCTTGCCTTTGTCTTGTGAGCTTGCTATCGAGAGATGGAGGATTGAGGTGGTGGAGGCCCAGGTGGAGGACTCGGTTTCTTTGGTTCGTAGATGTGCTAATAGAGGTTGTCACTCTTGTAATCTCTAATTTTATTAATAGAAATATATTTTCCTGTCCAATTAATGTGCATTTGAATATGAATATTGTTTACATGGATGTATTTAATTGCTTATACATTATTGACTATATATGCTAGAGTAGGTCTAACACATTATTATAGAGCATGCTTGTCTTATTTGCTATTGTTGAGAGAAAATTGATAATGCAAGAGTGAATAGGAAAAGCTCAACAGGGATCTACTTCAACCATCTTAAACAAGGTACAATTTGATATCCCTTAATGTTGGATGTTTGGTTTCTCTTGCCTATTGTGAAATATTGATTTCTGGTGTCTAGCTGTCTATTGTGGTACACCCCAAGCCATAGGAAGTTTCTCTCTGTAACAGAATTGGCGAATCCACTAGGGAGGGTCCTAGTTATTTTTATTTGGGGTTTTTGGTATTCATTGTACTTGAATTTCTCTTGATTTCTTTGTTTTTGTGTCGGGTCTAGGGGCATGTTTTCCCAGTAGGTTCCTGAAGAAGTAAATTTGGTCTTAGCTTGTATATTTGCCCTATTTTTCTTCCTTTTCATTTTGTATGCGGGTTTTGCATTCACAATGGCATATACACATGGGTTTTCCTTGAATAGTCGGGTATGTATGCAATTTTACTGAGAACAGTCGTGTATGCCTTGATTTTGAGCCTTAGTTGGAGGATTAAGTGTTGCTGGGTGAATTTTGATGATTGCTGAGTCTTCTTGGATGCTTCTGGTGTCTGTATAGACCCTCTATTTCTGACCAGAGACTTCTTTTAGTTTATTTTTTTAAGCTTTGTTCTTGTCATCCATTTATCCATTTTTTGTTTTGATATTAGTGCATTAGTTCTCTTACAGTGGCCTACTTATAATAAGCATGAGGGAGAGAACCCCAAAATTCCAAAACATAACCCTAGAAGATGAACCATCATAAAGTTTGCGGCCCCAAGGTGGTTAGTTAAACAGTCAACTTCTCGAGGTCATAAATTTTGCATACTATCCATGATTTGGGTGCTCGATTGGCCGTTGGAAAGGTATATTCGAGATTTACATATTTTGAATGGGGCTATAGGCATGCTCCCCAAATTGCTAAAAAACATTGTTTAGGGCCTCAAAATAGCCACAGAATTTTGGGACCCAAAAAAATAGAAAAAATAACTAGGAAACTTCCATAATGGACAATTGCTTTGAGCCAGCGGAATGGGTCGATGGCCACCAATATCCAACTAGGTCAGAATTACGTAAAATACCTTATTCAAGACATCCTGGATATCAAAAAATGATTACCATGACAAGGAAGGATTTTTTTGGCCTAATATTAAAAAGGATGTAACATAATATTTAGCGTGTTGTATTGAATGTTAATAGGTAAAGGATGAACATCAACATCCAACAAGATTATTACATTCATTACCTATTCTAGAATGGAAATAGGAAATTATCAACATGGATTTCATAACCCTCTTACCTAAGAATGTTAAACACAATGACTCAATCATGGTCATAGTAGATAAACTAAGTGACACAACTCACTTTATTCCGGTAAAATCCACATATAAGGTTGTCAATGTTCCTAATATATTTATGAAATAAATTTTCAGGTTGCACGGTGTACCTAAGATAATAATCTCGGACATAGATGCAAAATTTATGGGAAATTTTTGGAAGGATTTATTTAAAGAATTAGGCATACAATTAAATTTTTGGCACTAAATATCATCTTCAAATCGACAAACAAAAAGAAAGAGTAAATCGTATTTTAGAAGACATGCTTAGAATGTACGTGATGGATAGACTAGGTAAGTGGGAGGATTATTTGCATTTGGTAGATTTTGCCTATAACAATCACTTTTAAGTTTCAGTTGGATTAAATCCATTTGAGATTCTATATGGACGAAAGCGTACTACTCCAATTTATTGGAGCAGTCCCATCGAAAGATTAATGTTAGGACCTTAATTATTGAAAGATCTAGAAATAACAATGAAACAGGTACAACATAATTTGAAGGTTTCCGAAGATAGGAAAAAGAGTTATGTCGAATTAAAAAGAACTCGAGTTCCAAGTAGGAGAACATTTTTATGTAAGGGTAAAACCCCCAAAACACTCCTTAAGGTTGGGAAATACTCAAAATTGGCGTCCAAGTATTGTGCACCATTTTAAATATCAACAAAAATTGGATCGGTGGCATATCAATTGGCATTAGCACCTACAATAAAACTATATAATGTGTTAGCACCCTATAATTTTCCTATGTTTGTGTTAGGAAGTCACATGGGTAACCATTTCAAACCAAATTTAGACTGCATTCCAGCCAATGCATTTAGACTGGGCTCTCTCTTGTAACATTAGCATTCACATATACAATTATCTTTAAATAAGCATGCAGAAGGTTAGATTTATGCAGGTAACATAGTGGTTTGAAAATAAAACAATTGAAAGACACACAAACATCAAAACCATTGGGCGATGGAGTCACAGTCTAAAACATTCAAGGACATTATAGTACATAATAAATGGTGATTTATCTCCTTTATTATGAGGCAAAGTAAGTGAAACATTCAATGAAATATCTTTAAGCGATGGTAGCAGAAAAGAGAAAATCCCAGCACGACAAGGGGCACCTATTGATGGATGAATCCCTTGCAATTTCTTTAGCAGAATAAAAAATGAGGGAAACAACTGAAACATAGCACCTATCAATGGATGAATTCTATCATAGTTGTTACAAATAATATTACAAATATGATTTTTTGATGCAGTAGTGCTTAACTGAGAGTGAATTCCTGGATACTAATTTAGAAATGTATAGGTAGAAATAACACATATGTAAATGCATAAACATAGAACATAGAATGAACACAAACACCATGATGAAAATCATCACCGTAGAGAAATATATTCATTACTACTCCCAAAAATTGTTTACAGAGCTACAATACAGGCATTGAGGCCTCAAAAATGAAAATCAATCCAATCTCTCTCCTCCTCTAAGGAGGTTCTATTTATAATATTGTTTGACCCCAAGATGTCTCTTGAGACATGGCATCAAAATTGGTTGCAAAAATGGGGAATAATCCTCAACCCATCATGCCGAATCCCAAAAGACTTTGACATGGCATATTTCCTATGATTTACCTATATAAAACAAGAAAAAAGGAATAACAAGCATGCTGGATCAAAATGGAAATGTGGCATCTGAGTTCCGGCTCGTTTGACTGAAAGCAAAGTTTCATAGTACCCCCAACGGTCTGGTGCTAAATAATCCCATATTTTTTCTTTAATGCTAGATATGAAGGATCCCTCCTTCATTGCAAACAGTTGTCCCCTAATCTTCATCATTTCACCTCTTTTAGGAGACAAGTCAATGAAAAATGGGCTTTAGATCCCCAATTGCGTACCGAAAATGGTGACTGCTGTGTGAAATATGAGAGAGATTTTTGTAAGTAAAAATATTCCCAACAAAACCCATGTGTTCATTTGTCCAGATTCCCCTCCATATCCTCAAAAACGTCTTTTGAAGTTAATGACTAAGTCAAGATTTCAAAATTATGGGAAAATACCATGTGAAGATGGATTTGATTCTGCCAATCCATAATACATGTGTAACAACTGAGAGAGGTTATTGTATATGAGCATGTTCTAAAGAACAAATTCTCTCGATTTCTCAAAATTCGTCTTGGTTTGGCAGAAACAAGTATAGGAAGATAATAATGTCTAAATAGTCATTTTCACATAAAAACATACTTTGTTGTAATACATAAAATTTTGCTGAGCCTTCACAATTTAAACCTCATGCACCTTACCACTGGGAGATCAATGCACATAGTTGATTGGGATTAATAAGATCTGATCCATTTATTTCATGAGAGGTATTAACATCATTTCGCAATGGTTTCCAAACCTTATCCTGCTTTCTCTTTGATTGGCGAAATAGTTTTTGAGTGTTGGATGAAATGTGGTATGATATACACTGTTGATCTTCCATTCTGTTTGCAAGGATTTTAAGTCATATCCCACATGAAAAAGGACATAAAACATTTAAATGTTTTTTATATACAAAGAGTTATACATAATATCAAGGAACAAAACAAGTATATTATTTTTTGGGAGCATGGCAATTGGACTTTGATGGATCACTGACTTGTATTGTTGTTGATGTGGAAGGTGCATGGCCCCTTATGTGATCATATTTTAACACAGACCCCATTATCCAAGTTAATGAAACTAATAAACTTTGGTGAAAAACATAAAAAATCGACTATAAGGACGAATTTAGATATAAAACCAATGTTGATATTTCCTTTTAAAACTGAGTAAAATCCTTTTAATTCATCAGGATTCCTCTCTTTTTTCCCAAATGACTAATGAAATAATTTTCTCTTGCAAACCTGGAAAAACGAGAGAACCAACTGCTACAAGGATAAAATTTAGCACATGTGATAACAATGGCTCCAACTTGGGGATGCTATCCTCCCTGTGAGGTAGAAAATAACACCGTAGACCATGTCCCAAATCCATTTGGTGGCTCCCAAAATTTTCTGAAATCCCCAATGTGTTCAATCCATACTGCAGCGAACTGTACTCTGCAAATATGAATTTGAAACTAAACTGAGACTAAACTTCTACTGAAATCAAACTGAAACTGCTGGAAAAAAAATGTCTCCATGTTGAGCTTATTCACATCTACTTTCCTACCATACTTACTAAGCATCACTTCCCAGTCAAGTAACTTCTGAATTCCAGTGAATCCGATCAAGAAAATGATCCCATAAACCAATTTTATCCTCATGCTTGATAAAAAATAGAGATGAAAAACCCGATGGAAAACGTTATGATAAATATATTGATATTTACTATAAATACATAACCATCCATTACCACTACAAATATTTTCCATGTATTCTTCCATTGGATTATGAAAACCTGCAAAATTTTATGTTATATGTTTTCCATGACAATGCTGCTCCAGCTGCAACTCCTCTGGCACCCTGCCGAAAGGTCCTTCAACAAAACCTTGCCAAGAATGCTCATGACAATTTTCAAATGAGACATCAACTTCCTTACTTAAGATCTCAAAATCTAAAACCTAATTCCTTTCAAGTATTTCAAAGGAAATATCATTTTTTTCTTTAATAGAATCAAGCAAACTATTTTCTGAATTTGAAAAACATAAATAAATATCCCATTTGGAGTCCTCCTCTTCATCAAGAAAATCAGGTGAAATGCACTCTTCAATAAAATTCAGGTTGTTGTTTCTTGAGGTGCATTATCTAAGTAGCCCTCCTCATACTCGTCATATATAGGAAAGCTGAAGTTTTCTCTAAAAAACATTACTGACAAAATTTTCAACATGCTGGTTGCATTCTTCATAAAGAAAATTAGCATGAACCTCTTCTAGTACATCACCTTATTTCTCATCATATATAGGTGGGATAATATTTTCTTCAAAACCACCACCAACAGAGTTTGAAATAGGCCGATGACATTCTTCATGAAACACCTCATGTCTTTGACGAAATTGCTGCAGCAAAAGGGTGTTTTCTTATTTCATAGGGGCATCCTCTCTTTGGAATAGAATTTCAGAAGCATAATGATATGAGGGACAACCTGAGTGATATTCCTCCTTCTCTCTTGGTCACATGGAGGTTGACAATGATGTTATAAATTATCATCTACCCTAACAAAATAAATGTAACTAGTTGAATCACAGTTCTGGCTCATGTCCCTTTCAGTCAAGGAATATACTATCAACTGCCGAGAATTTTCTTGAATGTTAGGGAAGCTAGTTGGTATTTCTTTTTTCTGAAGTGGGTTCTCCTGTAAAATTTATAACAAATCTTCATCCATAAAATCATCATTTCCATACATGTTTTCCAAATATTCAATGAAACCTTTAACATGCATGCAACAATCTTGAACGAGCAATAAGGAAGGGTATTGATATTTAAAATGTTCATGAAATACTGCATGAAAGTTGGTAAGAGAAAACAAACTTTCTGATGGAAATACATCATACCATGACCTTGCATTTGTTGATGTAATTGTAACTTCGGAATGTATTCACTTGTATTTCTTATGTATTGTAACCCGATGTTTATTCCGGGATGTATTTGTAATGTACTTGAGTCATGTCATGCCCTGAGGTTCCTATCGAGAGTTTCTATAATGTAAACAAGTCATGTCAAGTCAAGGTGGGTAACCCTCCTATTGTCTAAGGGTTAAATTCCCTGCATTTTCGAGGCACTTGGGTTATTAGACTCACCTAGTGAAGTCAGCCCTAGTTGGGTTTAGTCAAGTTGGGAATTAGTATAAATAGAGAGCTATCCTCTTTATTTAACACACACTCAGTCACACTCAGTTGTAGCACATAGATGAGGAAGAGAAAGACATGGGGGCAAGGAAGAAAGAGGTTACTACTGTCGGGAGATCATCTTACTGTTTTTGGGTTTCACTTTTGGTGCTGATTCTATCTTTGAGGAAGTTGCGGGGTTTTCTCCATTTATGGTTTCCCCGAGGAAAAACACTGTGTTCATTGTCTCTTGTGTTTGATTGCTATGCTTGTTGTTCTCTCAGTTAAAGATCCTAATGTTATGCTAAGCTTTAATGTTAAAAATCTAACAGCATTCCCTTCCAAACTAACCATGAAAATTCTCAACAAAGAATCCTCATTAAGTTTGAGCTCCAGTTTACATATCTGGATATAAAATCTAACCAAATGAAGGGCATCATCATCACTCTTTTGATTTTTGAATTTAGGAAGACATGATCGCCAATCTAAATTAGGTATTCGATTAAAAAAACCAGGAATGTGAGAACGGTTCATAGGGGCATAGCTCATAGATATAGAACTCATATTGACGATGCATAAATTGAATAATCTCTTCGAGCTTTGCAACCCTTTGATAGTGGGGCTACCATGGAACATTATGAAGACTGGATTCTTTGCAGATGGAGTCACGATAGGAAATATGAAAATCTTTGCAGCTTTTGGGTGGTCGATGTTCCTAGTGGATCTGCCTTCAAAAAATTTGAGTGGAGTCACCAAATCATATACAACCAATATGTGTCTAAGACTGGCTTCTTAACCAGGTCATAGAACTAAGCACTGTTGTTTTTCCCAGGGATGATTTTCTCTTTCATTCCCTAGAAATGACACCAAAATGTTAGCATCCTATAATTTTCCTATGGTTGTGTTAGGAAGTCATAGGGGTAACCATTTCAAGCCAAATTTAGAATGCATTCCACCCAATGCAGTCAGATAGGGATCTCTCTTGTCACAATAGCATTCACGTATACATTTAGCTTTAAACAAGCATGTAGAAGGATAGATTTCTGTGGGTAATAGAGTGATTTGAAAATACAACGATTGAAATACAGACACATATCAAAACCATTGGGCGATGGAGTCCCAGTATGAAACATTCAAGGACATTACAATAGATAATAAACAATGATTTCTCTCCTGTATTATGAGACAAAGTAAGTGCATCATTCATTGAAATATCTTTAAGCGATGGTAGCAGAAAAGAGAAAATCCCAGCATGAGAAGGGGCACCTATCAATGGATGAATCCCTTGCAACTCCTTTAGCAGAATAAAAAAACGAGGGAAACAACTGAAACATAGCACCTATCAATGGATGAATTCTATCACAACTATTACAAATCACATTATAAATACAATTTTCTGATGCAGGAGCACTTAACTAAGAGTGAATTCCTGCATACTAATCTAGAAATGTATTGGAAAAAATAACACATATGTAAATGCATAAATAGAGAAAACACATTGAACACGAACACCATGGTGAATATCATAACCATAGAGAAATATATTCATTATTTCTCCCAAAAAATATTTACAGAGCTACAATACCGGTGCTGAGACCTCAAAAATGAAAATCAATCCAACTTCTCTCCTCCTCTGAGGAGGTTCTATTTATAATATTGTTCCCCCCCGAGATGTGTCTTGAAACAGGGAATCCAAATTGGTTACAAAAATGGGGAATACTTCTCAAGCAATCCTGCCGAATCCAAGTAGATTTTGACATGGCATATTTTCTATGATTTACATATATAAAACAGGAAAAAAGGAATAACAAGCATGCTAGATAAAAACAGAAATGTGGCATTTAGGCTTTGGATTGCTTGACTAAAAGTGATGGTTCATATTACCCCCAATGGTATGGTGCTGAATCATCCTGGAATTGTTCTTTAATGAAAGAGATGAAGGAGTCTTCCTTAATTGCAAACAACCGTCCCCTAATCTTCATCATTTCACCTCTTTCAGGAGACAAGTTGCTAAAAAAAAGGGCTTCAGAGCACCAGTTTCCTACCTCAAATGGTGATGGATGTGTAAAATATGAGAGGGGTTTTTGTAATGGACCATGTTCTCGACAAAACCCATGTGTTAATTTTTCCATATTCCCATCCAGTTCCTAAGCCTAACTTCTTTTGAATTTAATGACTAAGATGGGATTGAAAAATTCTTAGAAAATAACCTATGAAGACGACTTCTATTCTCCCATTCCATAATACTTGTGTAAAAACTAAGAGAGGTTATTGTATATGAGAATGTTCAAAAGATAAAACTCTCTCTGTTTCTCAAAATTTGTGTTGGTTTGGTGGAGACAATTCTCAAAAGATAATGACTAAACAATCATTTTCGCAGAAAAATGTGCTTTGTTGTAATACATAAAATTTCACTGATCCTTCACAACTAAAACCTCATGCACTATGAGATCAATGTGGACTGTTGATTGGGATTAATAAGATCTAATCTATTGATTTCATGAGCAGTCTTAACACCGTTTCGCAATGGTTTCAAAACCTTATCTTGCTTGCTCCTTGATTGGCAAAATAGTTTCTAGACCGTTGCATGAAATGTGGTCTAATCTACACCGTTAATATTCCATTATGTTTGCAAGTATTTTAAGTCACATCCCACATGCAAAAGGATAGAAAATATTTAAAGGGTTTTTATATGCCAAGAGTTATACATAATACCAAGGAACAAAACAAGTATACTATTTGTTGGGAGCTTGGAGCTTGGACTTTGATGGATTGCTGAATTGTATTGTTGTTGATGTGGCTGGTGCGTGGCCCCCCATGTGACCATATTTTTACACATTAACCATTAGAAAAGTTAATGAAACTGATAAAATTTGGTGAAAAAACATAAAAACTTGACTATAAGACCGAATTTAGATATAAAAACAATGTTCATATTTCATTTTAAAATTGAGTAAAATCCTTTTAATTCATCAGGATTCCTCTCTTTTTTACCAAATGACCAATGAAATGATTTTCTATTGCAAACTTGCCAAAACAAGAGAACCAATTTAGCACAAGTGTAATACTCCAATTTCTTAGAGAAATCCTGTCGATAGATTAATGTTAGGACCTAAATTATTGAAAGACATGGAACTAATAGTGAAAGAGGTACAACATAATTTGAAGGTTTCCCAAGATAGGAAAAATATTTATGCTGAATAAAAAACAAATCGAGTTCCAAGTAGGAGAACATTTTTATGTAAGGGTAAAAACCTGAAAACACTCCTTAAGGTTGGGAAATAGTCAAAATTGGTGTCCAAGTATTGTGCGCCATTTGAAATCTCAACAAATATTGGATTGGTGGCATATCAATTGGCATTACCACCTATAATAAAGTACATAATGTTTTCATGTTTCAATTTTAAAGAGATCCGTTTATGATGCTACTCACGTGATTGACCAAAATGTTATACAGGTGGAACCTGAAGGAGAATATCAAGTGGAACCATAGAACAAGTCAAGGTGCAATGGAAGAACCTTAGTCCAAAGGAGTATACTTGGAAATTGGAAAGTAATATGTTGGATGCTTATTTAGTTCTATTTCAAGATGAAATAATAGAAGAATAACAAGGACAAAGAAATAATAACATCGAGGACAATATTATCCTTTAAGGGGAGGTGTATGTAATACCCCTAATAATTGTTAGTTTGTTTATTATATTTTGAATAATTATTTTTTCAAAATATTTTGACAATAAAGTCAAAATAAATGTAATGGATTAATATTATTTGAATAATTAAAATACTGTGAGGAATCATAACTGAAGTAGCTGTTAAAAGAGTGTTTGCTGACCCACAAGGGGAAATGATAAATGGAGAAAATTCCTGAGTGAGAACTAAAGTGATGCAGGAGGTATATTCCCTGAAATCAGTTCAAAAGTCCTTGTGGATCCCTAAAGAGTAGGATGCTCATAAACAACCAAGTCCTAGGAAAAATACTATAAAATAATATGTCCATCGAATAAGAAGGATGCTGGTGATGGATGGGGAATTAATCTATTTATGTAAATATATTACGTATTAATCAAAATTTTCCCTTGTGGTTCAAAAAATAGGCTCGGGGGTTCTGGAGCAAGTATGTTTTGGCTACTCTAGGAGGTAGCTGGGAGGAACAACAAATTTAGTTCTATTTTTGCAACAGTGGTGACATGTTCTTTACTACAATTCATCTAATGTTTTAGTATTAGTACTTACAATATGGAAGTAGATTTTAATTCTGAATGTATTATAAATGGAAAATTTACAATGTATCAACTAGTATTCCTTTTTATCTTCTTATTATAAGTTCTTATTTATACACTATTAGTAATCATTTAATGTGTACAAAAATAGAGAAATCAAGACTTTTATACTTACTAATAATTCTCGAAATATTAACTGCAAAAATTACAATCTTCTACAAAATGTTTAGATATTATATATAGATATATAATTGTAAACCAAAACTCTTCACCCTTCAAGCAAAAATCATAGATATGCTAAGTAGAGACGAAACGATTCCATAGGAGTTTATTTATGTATAAATAAAATCAAGTATTGATACTAGTAATATACCCATGTTTAAACAAGCATTTAATTTAAAACAATCAAATAAGATGTAAATGAATTCAAAGTGAAAATCACCACATAGATATAGGTAAACTAAAAAAATTCTCATTGAGTTGAAGGCTTCAGTACATACTTTGATTCTATTTAAAAATTTAATCAACATACAATTTCTCAATTTTTGTTTCAAGATTCCATACCCAGGAATATACAGATCTGGTTAAATATTTAATTTCAATAGAACTACAATATCAAGATACAATCAAACAAATATCCAATTAAATATCTAAGGAAACTAATTAGAATAAAAACCAAATCAAGCAATATTTAAGAACCGATCATCCACTGAATCGATTCAGATTAGAATCTTATTAACAACCATTTTCAAATTGAAAAATATATGATGGAGATATTCCAATCCTTGAACCATTCTACAGTCATCACCAAGAATCCCCAAATCAAAGAGTAGGTCCAAATACTACTATTTAAAAATCAAACTTATATTAAGTGATAGGGGCTGTGAATCCCTCTCCTTTCCCTTTAAATCAAATTCAGAGTAACCCTAGTCAACTTGCATGCAATTAAGTGGAAGAATACCTTGAAACTATTGCATTGATCCGAGTCTACAGTGCAGGAGCCGCACTAGTGCATTCATGAATATAAAAATTGTAAGCATTAGTATTAAATGCATGATTTTAGTTTATAAATTTTCCTAATAAATAGAGTGCAGGATAGGGTTCCTCACCTCAAGGTCGAGAAGGAAAAAACTTTAGAGGAGGCAACCCTTTCGCCACTCTTGTATGTCCATACAACAAACTTGTAGGCTACATTGTTGTTCAAGAGTTAAGAACCTATCTAATTTTATCATTATCAAAATTGTAACAAGTTTACAAACTTACACGCGAATGTTAGTACCTGGTTGTACATATGGAGGTTGTGAAGGAAATGACAAGTTTATCCTAATCCTGAGGGCATCCTTACGTTGGCACCGTGATATCACCTACCAAAAATAGAGTCCTGTTTTTAAAACCTCTCTTTAAATTTGAAACAAAATCCATTATCAAATAAACCAGTTCATATGTCGAGGTTATACCTTCAGTTCACATGCAAATGGCCAAGTATTTTCTCCTCCTAGATCCCCTCTCCTTCCTCTTCCTTGCACAATCAAGAATAAAGTAAGTTAACTCTGTTTAAAACTACAAACAACATTAACAAATTAAATATCTGAAAATACAACTTCATACCTGTAATATAACCATGCGAGCATATAAACCTCTTCCGAAATGGAAGACACACAAACTAAGTCTCCTCTTATCCATATGATAATCAAAATGATGGATAAGGTTGTGTAGAGGATAAATTGCAACCAAAAAACCATTAAAACTAACAAAAAACCTTTAAAACAACTCAAAATCATAGTGTTGAAACCCAAAAACTATTGCAAATCCCAAAGGGAAATCCTATTTGCAATGCATCCCATGGAGTGACCGAGCCTAAACCTCCAACATCCATTAACATTAAAAACAGATAGAAAACATCAAGACCAAATGAACGCGATGTAAAAACCTACTAAACCTTTTCAAACGTCAAGAATTAGATCGAGGACATATGGAGGGGCAGGATCATGCCTCTCCATACAACATACGATGGTGATTCATTATGTCTGGCTATGCTTTCAACTAATAACCATTGTTTATGACAATGTCATTTAAAACCTCATTTAAACCCTCTAAGTTGGTTCCCACCTTGTGTCTCCTGATATTACTAAACTAAACCATGGCTTAAAGAATTATATCATGGGCATAGTAACCCCTTATATATTCCTTTATTGGTTATAATGTACAAGGAATAATACATATACATAATCATTTATGCCAAATAGTACAAAGAGAAGGTCATAACATAAGCTCAAATCACATAGACATTATTTTTTTAACAAGTGTAGTTAGGACTAGGTCCATAGGTCTAGGATTATTTCCTAAATTAACAAACCATTGACATAATAAATTTAAACCTTAACATCAGCTTTATAAGGCTACGACCAAATTGTTGTTATAAATGGAGTCAATGTGAAGTGGATGAAATGCCTTGTCGTCCAGCCGTTAAAAATTCTAATTAATCTTATCCATGCATATGAGTAAAGAGTATGTTACAACACATAAGAACATGTTGTGACAAGTAAGCATAGTAATTTATAAACCAATTTTATTTATTTATTTATGAAAATTACAGGTATGATAGTTCCATATCTTTCAATATTTCAGGTCCTAACATTAGTCTGTCAACAGGGATGCTCCAAGAAATTGGAGTATTACACTTTCATCCATACAATATCTCAAATGGACTTAATCCAGCTAAAGCTTGAAAATGATTGTTATATGCAAACTTTACAATATGCAAATAATCTTCCCACTTTCTTGGTTTATGCATTATGTATGTTCTAAGCATGTCCTCCAATACCCGATTCACCCTTTTCGTTTGTCTATTGGTCCGAGGATGATATATAGTACTAAAATTTAATGTGTTCCTAAACATTTAAATAAAGCTTTCCAAAAATTTCCCATAAATTTTGCATCTCTATCCAAAATTACTATTTTAGGTACACAATGCAATTTGGAAATTCCCTTCATAAAAATATCGAGAATATTAATAGCTTTATATGTATATCTTAATGGAATAAAGTTGGTTTCCTTACTAAATTTATCTACCATAATCATGATCGTGTCATTTTCCTTAACATTTTTGGATAACCCAATTATGAAATCCATACTAATAATTCCCCATTTCCATTATGGAATAGGTAATGGTTGTAACAATCTGGCAGGATGTTGATGTTCAACTTTTACTTGTTGACATTCGATACATCATGTAAATATTCTACTAATTCCTTTTTCATGTTAGGAATGAATAAATCATTCCTTTTCATGGTAATGATTTTATGATATCGAAGATGTCTTTAATAAGATATTTTATGTAATTCATCCATAATAATTAATTTAATTTTTTCTGAATTAGGTATATATAATCTTCATTTGCGTAATAATAACCATTTTTTACTTAGAGTAAAATCTATTTTTACTCGATTTACTTCATTTTTGTTGTCTTCTCTTTTGATTTCTGGTAATATTTATCAACCTTTTTTGAAATTTTAATCTTATCCTCTAAATCTATTTCATATCTACTGCTTGCAGTTGCATATAGCATATTTGTATGATGACTTAAACTATCTGCTACCTTATTCTCTTTTCCTTTTATATGTTTTATTTCAAAATCGTATTTTAAACTTATTGTTGGAATATTGGACAATAGTGAGAGGGGGGTGAATAAGTATTATTAACTTTTAACAATTAAAACCACTTTTAACATATTCATTAACACATATGAACAACAAGGTACAAGGAACACAACTTTTATCGTGTAAGACCAATTGGGAAAACCACCAACACTTTATATTACTGCAAAATTATATTTTACAAATGGTTTCTTCCTACTACTACAGACAATAATTCTACTACACCCTATTTACCATCTGTTAGCACCCAGAATCGTACCCAAGGTTGTGGGAAGGAAGACCTTGAGGCAACAATAGAACCACTTTAGGAAAGGGAGATGGCTTCTCCAATTCAAGCGAGGGATCTCTCATAGATGTATAACAAGGGAAAACATAATGTCACAAAATGGATATCAAATATTTGGTGGTTGGAAACAAAATGAAGATATATAGGGATATGGGGTTAAAAACCCAAGAAAACAGAGCAACTTGCATAGGAAAACATTTGCAAGAGCAAGGTAGTTCCTCGATCACGGTCATTCTGTTTGGGGTTTGGTGAGAAAGCAGAACAATGATAGCCCGCTAGAGTGGAGCACCACTGTGATGAATTCTGCGCAAGTTTTGGAGGAAATATTTGGTTGATACCAGAGACAATGGTAGGATCATATGAGTATGAATTCCTAGCCATTATACACTCTGTCTATGACATGAAGAACACATAATGTAAATAAATACTGGAAAAATATGCACATAGGGAAAGAAAAGAACATAATGTAATTTGGAAACACACAAGAATACTTGTAATGCATATAACCAAAATTTGGCTCTATATATTACTTCAAAATATTATAAACATGATAGTCTTACAAAATTTAAAACTAACCAACCCCTTTTTTCCCTTTGCGGGAGTCCCTTTATAGTGCTTCAGGCCCCTGAGATTGATCTCGAAATAGGGAGTGAAGATGGTTACCAAATAGAATGTGGCATATTCGCCATGATTTACATATCTCAAACAAACATTATGGATCAAATATGGATGCTTGGTTTGAATGGCAGTGTGACGCTTCTGGCTCTAAGCCCCCCGGCCTTGAAAACAATGTCTCAGGACACCTTTGGGTGGCTCACTGCTGACTGGGCTCGAACCATTTACCTCTCTATTGAGTGCACAACGTGTCTTCATTATTTCCATTTGTTTTCATTATGTGCTCAAAGGAACCTTTCTGCATGGGCTTAAGAAAAAAAGTGTGTGTCCCTTCTATGCTCAGCCTTCCTTATAGCCCCCCTCTCCTGGTAACACTATTATATGAGGGGACTTGAAGAAGGGCCAAATTGCTCCTAGCAGTAACATGACTTTGAAGTGGCTTATCATTCTTGTACTCTTTACCTCCCATGAGGAGGGTCCTCCTACAAGGAATACAACGGGGTGCGTCTTCGACCTCCTCACCACCTCAGAAAAAGTTGGCAAGTGGAATTCACAAATATGGTGATGAATTCTTTGGAACTCCCCCCTTCCAATCCGAGCATTCAATTAGATGGACCACCCTTAGCAAGGGTAACCAATGATGAGATTACACAGACTGCAACTAAGTCTGGGGGTTTTGGATGGACGTTCGTTGGACAGGAAATTCCAGGAACTATCCTTGTAGGGGTGCAACCTTCTATTATGATAGTAATTCCCTCACCATCCTTAGGATGTCCATCTAATGCAATGCATGTCCTTTTCATGAACTCGATGACATTGGAAGGCATTTCTAATACAATGAATGTCCCTACCACGATGGTTGGAATTACCCTAGCATGAGAATTTAGGAATAGTGGGGTCCTAGGATGACATTTACCAACCTGAAAAACATCCCAAAAAACTAACTTCGCAAACACAGAAAACATCTTAGGCCTCCCTCAAGGCTTTCAAGATTTACAGTGGACCAACACTTGACCTTCACAATTTTCATTCTATGTTCAGTGAGACTTTGTTTCTTAATGGCTCTGAGAATATTGATTTATATAGAGCTAAAAAAATAGACACAACATTGACCCATCAGCGCCATTGCACAATTCTCCATCGATTATCATGATGACAACATGAGTGGACACGTGGGCCTAGGATCCCTTCTTCCCATTGAAGATACAGTATCACCACTTCCTCTATTGCGGCATTTCATTATTGGATGCAGAAAATAGATTTGAAATTATCCCACACTATTGACCATCTATATAAAGGAACATGGACTTGACGTTCCTTACCTTTTCGTCCCTTCTTCTCACTTAATGTAGAAGCTCTACTTGCCCTCTAGGATTCAACCTTTCGCGGTATTGTCCATATTTCAACATGATTGATGTGGTGACCTTTGGGTCCAAAAGTATTTTCTATGTTATGGAGCCAAATCCTCCATTGGAGGAATGATCGGATGGCGTCGAGACACTTTATTTCCTATCAATTCCATCCTTCGCATATCTGTCTTGAGATTTCATATTAACAGGGTATTTTCGGAACAAGCAGACCGTACGCAAAATCACACATTTCACCTCTTAATTCTCCTATCCATGACGTTTGATGAATACCATCATTTTGGACCTTTAGATATGAAACCCCCTTTAATCTCGATTACACATGTGTACCGAAGTACCAATTTTCGTGAATCCTTGAGACGATTTGTCCCGTGCATGTCTCATGAGCGAAGAGAATTTCCACTGTATATTTTTCTTTGGAGAGATCCGCATCATTAAATGTTTTTGCTCTTTAAGTCATTTCACAGATGCAGAGACAAAAAATTCAGCGAGCATTTCGATATGGAGAAATCAATCTTGTCTGTTTATCTACCCTCCGTCAATCATGGCCGTCTGAACTCATGGTCGCTTTAACGACATTTCACGATGATGTAAAGGAAAATTTGATCATGCTTGTGGTATTCATGAAAAACCTTTTGACCATTGATTTGGCACGTCCTTTGATCATCATCACAGAAAATGGTGCCCCTTTAACACAATTTCTCAGCTACCCTATGACTGAAATTTTTATGCATTTTTTGGCTGTGGTCGCTATGTCCTACCTTTACGCCATCTCCCGTCGAGTGAAAAATAGTGATGACAAGTGGATCCATCTAGGGATGCTATCGTCCCTATGAGGTAGCAAATAATAATGTAGACCAAGTGCCAAATCCATTGGGAGGCCCTCCCATCTTCGTTACAATCTTTCAAAAATGCTCCAAAAGACCAAAATTAAGCCAAATGATAGAAACAATTGAAAATCTAAGCTGGAACTCAAGAAAAACTAGTTATAAGGTAAATTCTTATTATGTCAAACTTATTCATTCCTACCTACCTATCTAATGGAATTCATCACCTGATCAAGTAATTTCTGACTTCCAGTGAAGCCATCCAAGCAAATGATCCCAGAAATCCCATTTCTTCTCTTGTGGTACGAAGAACACTACTAAACACCTCAGTGACACTGAGTTACAAAAAATAAATTGATCTTTACAATAAATATCTAACCATACATTACCATTTTCCAGCTGCTCCATGTATTTTGCTGCTGGATCGTAGAAACCTGGGTGTCTACCAATTTTTTTAGTTTTTAGTCGGATGTGACAAAAATGTTCCAATTTACATTCTTTTGGAACATCATGTAGAGGCGATGTCTCAAATAACTTTGGGAGGTGTCCTCTTGATCTTTTATACCTGCGGCATCAACCTTTTTGTGCAAGATGCCATAATCTACGGCCTGATTTCTCACAAGTTTTGTAAAAAATGTAACATTGCGTTCCTCAATAAAATCGGTCCCATCTACTTCCCAGTGACCTTCCTGGTCAAAATATCCTTTGATTTACTTGGGGACATGACCCTAAGGAACACTGCCGCATCTGAAGAAATATATCATCTACCTATCTCGAGAAAATTGCTCAGGAAATAACCCCTCCTCGTAATCAGGTTGGTTTATAAAGGAACCATGTACAGAGTGCTCTAAGAAATATTCAAATGATGCAATCAGGTTGGTTTCTCAGGTCTCAAGAACCGAAATTTTATATTTCGGACTCACTCTAGCTCGAGCGTAGTCATCCTCCTCAACGAAGTCAAGCAGGAAAAACATCTCCCCTTGATACGTGGTCCTTGGGTTTAGGACGTATGAAGAGGTCCTAATTCTAGCAACCTTGTCTTTTTCTGTGTTAAGTCCCAGGCCTATGGGATGTCCAACCATTTGTCTAGGCATGCTTTCCCAGTAGTCGTCCTCATATTCATCATATATAGGCACGACACAATCTATTTCAAGGCCATCATGGATGCAACTTGCAACAAGTTGGTTGCAATCTCGAAGGAACAGAATGATAAAAATTCCCACCTTTCCATCCCTTGACTGATCTTATTTCTGTATACTGGAGAAAAATCAAAGTTTCCAAGGGAATTCCTCCTCTGTCCCTTGCATCTCTACCTGGCCCAGCTCCTTGTCATTTTCATTAGTACTTCCCTGGTCCAGGATCTTTCTCGATAGTCTAAAATTTTCTTCAACATCCAATGCATAAACAAACATTCTCTGTAATGATGCTGATTTTATTTCCAATAAAAATAAAGACAAATCAGGAGGAAAAATAGATGCAAAATGCAATTTTTTCGCACCCTCTAAAGGTTGAATTTATTTTGGCATGCCATAAATTGCTAACATTCTATTGAAACTTGACGTAGCTTCTCCTTCGCGTTTTCTCATAGAATAAAACTCTGAGACCATTTTTTCTGATGATCTCCTTTCACCCCAAAAATCTAGGAACATATGACAAAATTCCTTGCATGTATTGATGGATCGCGGCTACAAATGTCTGAACCATTTTTTTACATAGCCTTGAAAAGTTTGGGAAAATGCTCTCATACAAACATCATCATGCTCTATCTCAAAAATTTCAATAAAATATTCAAAGGCCTATAAATGTTTCAAACCGAGGGAAGTATTTATAGTGTTTGGCAGGGAAATTGTCACATGCCCCAATTTTGCAAAAAACAATTTTATATTATTTGATATTATTTGAGGACAATATGTTAAATTTTATGCTAAGTTGTAATTGATGATTTAGCAGGGTCAAGGATATTTAATGTAATTCTGAATATTTTATTTATAAATAAATAAAGGAGACAACAACTTAGGAGAGCTGTTAAAAGAGTGTTTACTGGTCAAACGGGTGGAAGAGACTGGGTGGAGAGTAAACTAACATGTGGTAGCATCCTCAAACCACTTCCAACTATTGCATGTGGAAACCTCCCTACATTTGGGGTCATTATTCCCCAAGAAAGTGGAATCAGAGCAGGTGGCTCAATTAATGACAATTGACCCAAAAGACCTAGGCAATCTTTATAAAAATTCCCATTGAAGAGAGTTGAGGCTGCTCATTCTAGAGAAGTGATCATTCAGGTTGAATGAATGTACTTCATAGAAATTCAATGGAAGGGAATTTTGAAAAGTGTTTGAGGGGATAACTACTGATTGATCTAGTGTAGCTTTTAAGCTAAAGATCATACTGCTGAGAGCTGAGTATTTACTGAGGTATTAAACTAGTTAGTTGACAGAGGGTTCTACTATTTGCATTCTCAACCAGTTCTCAGCCAAGAAGACCAGGAACAGGCTCGAGGTTCCTGAGGAAGCATTGTTCGAGCGCTCTCCAGGAGATCGATAGGGAGGAACAGCCTCCTAATGCTGTTGTTGTTGTCCTAAACAGGTTCTATGTTAGTTTGTTTTACTGTGTTAGTTAAATAAATCTTAGTTCGACTAATATATGTGAATGTTAAATTTCAGTATGTGAAATGTTATAATTTAGTATTCTTTTTATATTGTTAAAGAAATGAAGTTGATTCAGAAAAGTAATGTGTTAGAATAAAAATAAATTTCTAGACTGTGTTTTTCCACACCTAGAAAACCAGGCCGTACTCTAGTACAGTTAAAATAATTTAAGTAGATGAAATAAAAATTTAAGAGATTGAAAATAATAGATAGGGATCTGTTTCTATAGATAGCAGAGTAATTTATTCAGTGTGTAAATTATTATGTAAAGAACAGTGTTATGATTATTTATGTTTACTGTTTAATGAGTATAACTAGGTAAAAATGTTGGAAAAGAAACAGTAGGATTACAATAGACTTATAGTAAAGAAATAGACTGATTCAATAAAATTTATAGAATATACATTTAAGTATCTAAAACAAGGTATTAACCACATTTAAATATTTTATCTTAAACTATTATTTAATATATACTAGAATAGGATTATTGTTGAAATATTGTAACTTCGAAGAATATTCTATATGTATTTTTTTGTGGTCCTCGATGGTCCTACCGGGAGAACCACTTGTATTACTTTGTACCCCGATGCTCCTAATCAGAAGAACTAATAAGAGTCATGAGGCAGTCCCCTCTAATTGTAAAGGTGGGTCATTAGCACCCCAGTGTGGTTACTTGAGCCTACATGTGTAACTCGAGCCTACATGATTAACTCGAGCCTACATGACAGATGAGTTAACTTAAGTGAACTCATGAATATAAACAGAGGTGTAGTTCTCCTCATTTGTAACACACACTCTCACTTGAGTAGCGCACTTGTGGATGAGAGAAGTAGCTGGAGAAGGAGGAGGATCAGGTTTTTGATCTCCTTGTTGGTTTTACCATTTTACCTTTTTGGGGCATCTATATTGAGGAAGCTTTTGCTGGGTTTTTCCCTTTAGGTTTTTCCCAGGATAAATTTGTGTTGTTCTTGTGATACTGTTTCTTTCAGTGATCCTGTTTATATGCTTTTGTTATGAAATATGAAATGATATACTGATGTCTTAGCTAAGCATATGAAAATTCAACATGGTATCGGAGCTAACCTGAATAGGACAGATTTCACAAGCTATAGAATCTAGGGCTTCTTACTTTTTGGTTCTCTCTTCACAATCAGTCAGCAAAATAAGGCTAGGCTGACTCTCCATTGAAGGGTGCATCTTTCTGTCGAAGCGGAATTTGATTCCGAGCATTTTCAGTTTTCGGTGCAGGAAATTAGGGCTTCTTACTGAAGAGGAATTTTTGAGTGAGCTTGGCATAGGATTTCTCTCCTCATCAAAATCAAAGTTTAGAGACATGGATCAAGATTTTTGTTGGGTGAAACTCCGGGAAAGTCAAACCCTAGTTTGCCCCCAAGCTAGAAAAACCCTAAATACTAAAAATGATACTTTTTTGTACATTCGCTATATACCAAGATTGGAGAAGGAACAGGAGCTAAAAATTACAGATACCGAATATAAAATCCTGATGTACATTGTGTCCAAAATTCAGACTCTGATTCGCTATATTCAGGGAGATATGATCTGTCAAAGTTAGGGTTCCATCCTCCTCTAGAATTCATCCCTAAACAAGACACCTGGGGAAAATTACTATAGCGTGGGCTACAGAGGTCCAAATTAAATTCCTGAAGATGTTCCAAAAATAACATGGAATTTAATTTTTGTGGTCTTAATTTCAGAACTAGAAGATGAAACAGTGACACGTGGCAGGTTGTACAACTTCGTTGTTCTGAACAGTCCTGAAACAGGTCACCTTGGGAAAATGATCATAAATCCAAATTGGTGAAACAAATTCTGATGAAACCTATGGTGTTGGATCAGGGACATGTGAGGTTACCTCAGTGTGAAATTTCAGACACATAGGAGCTGTAATTTTAGAGATATAATAGAAGCAGTGACAGGCATTTCTGTAGAAGAAATTGGAAAACTAGGGCTTCCTATTCCAAGAGCTTTCCTCCATTGTTTTCAGAAAAGGAGTACATTGGACAGCTCCATTTGAAGATATCTATATTTCTATATAATCAGATCTAAAATATTCCAATTTTTTAAAATTATGGTTTCTCTGACAAACCCTAGATCAGCCGGCTCTGAAAGTAGGATGGACACCTCAAATCTGTAAGATCTAATCTTTTGCTATTTGAATTTGAGGTTCTCATTTCAAAGTGATATATCACATCAGCTTGTTGATAATCTTGGTGAAGTTGACAACTTCCAAGCATGGAAGTATTTGATCTCTTTGAAGAAATTGAATTGGACACCTGCATGAGTAGAGAGGCCCCAGTTCCATCCGGAGATGAGGCTCAAAGTCTTACACAAGAAGAACTTGATCAAGGCCAAGAAGATCATTATTGATTCAATCACGGATCAACTTGTACCACAAGTGTCGTCCCTAAAGACACCGAAGATGTTTGATTCCTTGATCAAGCTATTTGAAGATAAGAACATAAATCAGAAGATGGATTTAAGAAAACAGTTGAAGAATGTGAAGATCCAGAATGCATAACATCTTGAAGTAGTAGAAGAAGAAGTGGAGAATGCAGAAGTGGTGATAGCCACCTTGAATGGTCTCCTAGGATCATGGGATTCATTCATGTGAAGAATGTATGCCAGAAGGAAGTGATTACTTTCAGTTGAATTTGGGAATAAGAAGAAGCTCGACTCATAAGAAGAGAAGAAGAAGATGGGAGCAATTGAAGATCAAGCTCTCACCATTCAAAGAAGATCCCTCAAGCGATGAGGAATGTGAAGAACTCAATTTTTGAAGAACCTCTTATCCATCTTATCAATTAAATAAGAAATGATGATGTCATGAATGAAGAAGATGATGAAGCAGAATGATCAAGATGGAGTTTACCCACGAAACAAATAAAAGATAAGTATTCAATTGTCACTTCATGATATTGTTTTGTTATACATTTGATTATATTTAGTTGATGTGTTATGCATGATATATTTTTTTCATTAATGACTGTATACTACTAATATGCATGTGATGGGTAAGTATCTCATGGTGTTCTCCATTGCTCCTTATCTAGAATGAAGCCACCTTGATGGCATATCGGATTAGTGCACAATATCAATAATGTCATGATAGAGATGGAAGGCATATAGTGTTAAATTTTTATATGCTTAACTAAAACATCAGTATTTCATTTCATTTCCATAACAAAAGAATATAAACAAGATCACTGAAAGAAACAGTATCATAAGAACAACACAGATTTATCCTAGGAAAACCCTAAAGGAAAAAACCCAGCAAAATATTCCTCAATATAGATGCCCCAAAAAGGTAAAAGGTAAAACCAACAATGAGATCAAAAACCTGATCCTCCTCCTTCTCCAGCTACTTCTCTCCTCCACAAGTGCGCTACTCAAGTGAGTGTGTGTGTCTCAAATGAGGAGCACTACACTTCTATTTATATTCATCTGTTCACTCAAGTTAACTCATTTTACATGCAGGCTCGAGTTAAATCATGTAGGCTCGAGTTACATATGTAGGCTCAAGTAACCACACTGGGGTGCTAATGACCCACCTTTACAGTTAGAAGGGACTACCTCATTACTCTTATTAGTTCTTATGATTAGGAGCATTGGGGTACAATGTAATACAAGTGGTTCTCCAGGTAGGACCATCGGGGACCACAAAAATATACATATAGAATATTCTTTGAAGTTACAATATTTCAACACTCCCCCTTAATTAGAAGGGTATTCTACAACAACATCAACAAAAACAAGAGTAGAGATAGGGGACATCATCAACATCAGTAGGGTAACACATCTATAAATCATTGGAAGCTTTTCAACATCCTGTAGTCTTCATCTTCAATATTCAGTCTTCATCATCAGCAACATCTTCAGTCTTTGATCAGCAACATCTTCAGCATTTTGATCTTTCAATTAGCAACGAAATCTTCAACACTTGGAACTTTCGATCAGCAACATCTTTAACACTTTGACTATTCGATCAGCAACAACATCTTCAGCATTTTGACCTTTCGATTAGCAACATCTTCAGTACTTTGACTTTTCGATCAGCAACAACATCTTCAGCATTTTGACCTTTCGATCAACAACATCTTCAGCACTTTGACTTTTCGATCAGCAACAACATCTTCAACACCTTGACCTTTCGATCAGCAGCAAAATATTTAGTACTTTGACCTCTTGATCAGTAATATCATCATTAACACTTTGCCCTTTCTATCAGCAGCAACATCATCATCATCATATTCTGATATGTCGTTCATAATCATCATCACATTCTGATCTTTCGATCAGAAACATCATCATCATACTCTGATATTTTGATCAGAAACATCATCAACATACTCTGATCTTTCAATCAGAAACATCATCATCATACTCTGATATTTCGATCAGAAACATCATAATCATAGTGCGTTATCATCATACTCTGATCTTTAGATCAGTACGTCATCATCATCATACTCTGATCTTTCGATCAGTATATCATCATCATCATACTCTGATCTTTCGATCAGTACGTCATCATCATACTCTGATCTTTTGATCAGTACATTATCATACTCTAATCTTTCGATCAGTACGTCATCATCATCATACTCTGATCTTTTGATCAGTACGACATCATCATCATACTCTGATCTTTTGATCAGTACGACATCATCATCATCAACAACAACCTGCAATCCACAACTCAAAGACAAAAAGTCTTTGGATCAATTTTGGACTTAAAGTCCAGGGATGATACAATCCCACCACATTCTCGACAACCGAAGTTACCGGATTGATTATGGGAGAATCAATCCCTATCACTTTAGGACTAAGTCCAAGGACGATACAATCCTACCACATTCTTGAGGACCGAAGCCATCAGATTGATTACAGGAGAATCAGTCCCTATCACTTGAGGACTATGTCCAAGGATGATGCAATCCTACCACATTCTCAAGGACCGAAGCCACTAGATTGATTACGGGAGAATCAGTCCCTATCACTTTAGGACTGTGTCCAAGGATGATGCAATCCTACCACATTCTTGAGGACCGAAGCCACCGGATTGATTACGGGAGAATCAATCCCTATCACTTTAGGACGATGTCCAAGGATGATGCAATCCTACCACATTCTCGATGACCGAAGTAACACTAGATCCGTTCTAAACCGATGTTCAAGGATGATACAATCCTACCACATTCTCGATGACTGAAGTCACCGGATCACTTCTGGACATATGTCGCAAGATGATACAGTCCCTCTTCATTATCAAAGACCAAGGTCTCTGGATCACTTTAGGGAAAGTGCCTAGGGATGATACAATCCCACTGCATTCTCGAGGACTAAGGTCACCAGATCACTTTAGGGCAAGTGCCCAGGGATGATACAATCCCACCACGTTCTCGAGGACCGAGGTCACCGGATATATTATGGACAGATGTCCTGGGATGATACAATCCCTCTTCATTCTTGAAGACTGAGGTCTCCAGATCACTTTAGGGCAAGTGCCCAGGGATGATACAATCCCACTGCAACATCACTACTCCCCCTTTCGAGGAAGGCCTTTCCGAACAACACCAAGCTTGTCTCGAAAGTGTTCGAACTCTACTCGAGGCAGAGGCTTCATCAGTACATCATCATCCAAACCATCATCATCTACATCTTCAGTATCTGAAAACTGAACTATCACCATCTGTATCTCCAATATGTGAATACTGAAAGCATCATCATCTATATCTTCAGTATAGAAATACTGAAAGCATCATCATCTCTATATTCAGTATAGAAATATGAAATCACCATCATCTGTATCTACAGTATGTAAATACTGAAATATCATCTATATCTTCAATATGGGAATACTGAAATCATCATCATCTATATCTTCAGTATGGGAATATTGAAATCATCATCATCTGTATCTTCAGTATGGGAATACTAAAACATCATCATCTCTATATTTAGTATAGAAATACTGAATCACCATCATCTACATCTACAGTATCATCATCTGCATCTTATCTTGTATGTAGAAATACTGGATTTCTATGTGCTACATCGGAACACATGGTTCTTTGTCATCACAACTATGGCTATCACATAGAATCATTGTAGTAGCCATCTTCAGGTCAAAGAGACCTGATATCAGCTTCTGAATCCATATGGCTTCATAACTTAGTAGAGCAATCTGCTATGTATTCTACTTCAGCCGTGCTAAGAGAAACACTGGACTATTTCCTATTAAACCATGAACTCATAACAAACCCAAAAGCATCTACCTGATGTGCTTTTCCCTTCTGAGATACTTCCAGCTCAATCTACATCTGTATAGCTATACAATCTGTAGTCATGATTTCCATCATAGTATAGACCAAAGTCTATAGTCCCTTTCAGACATCTCATCACTTGTTTTACCGCTACTAGGTGAACCCATCTTGGTTGAACAAGATATTGACTTAAGTTGTTCACAGCAAAACAAATGTCTGGTTTGGTATTTCATAAGTACATCAATGACCCAATGATCTGTCTGTAATGAGTCACATCCATTAACTTTGATGAGTCATCAGCTAACATCTCCAGGTTGGAGTTCATGGGTGTGGCCATGGATTTGCATTCCAACATATTGAATCTCTTCAATATATCTACCGCATTCTTTCCCTAGTTGAGAAAGATTCCTTTTGAACTTTTCCATACTTCCAGACCTAGGAAATAATGCATTAACCCAAGGTCTTTCATCTCAAATTCTTCTGCTAGTTTCTTCTTGCTTTCCATGATCTATTTCTCATTCCGTGTCAAGAATAAGTCATCCACATATAATAACAGGATGACAGGTTCATCTTCTACAAACTTGAAGTAAAGGTTAGGATCGACTTTACTCTTGGCAAGGCCCATGCTCGTCAGGAAACTATCTATTCTTCCATACCAAGCTCTGGGAGCTTGCTTCAGGCCATAGAGAGCCTTCTTCAACTTGCATATCTGAGTCCATCTATCTTCAACTTCAAATCCACGTGGCTATTTGATGTAAAACTCTTCCTCAATCATTCCATTAAGGAAGGATTGTATTTACTTCATCATGGAAGAAACTACCATGATAGTTCTAAAAGAAGTGTACCTTACTTCCTGGAGTAAGTGTCTCTTCAGAATTGATTCCCTCTTTCTGATAGAAACCTCTAGCCACAAGTCTTTCCTTACTTCTATCATCAACATATTTTATCTTACAAATCCATTTGGAAGATATCACATTCTTGCTTTTTGGTTTGAGTACTATATCCCAAACATCATTCTAGTATTCTTTCATCATAACATATTCCATGAGTTCGTCTTGTCAGGCCATCAACATATCCTAGTCTTCTACATTCAACCTTGAAGGTTGGAACCCACTTTACTCTTGGTAAAGTATCTATCCATCACAAAGCTATCCATCATGTCGTACCATGTCGAACTCAAATATATTTTGTAGTCACTCCCCCTGAAGTGGAGTATCATCTTCCATCTTCATTCTATACAGGTGGTTCTATGCTTGATATATACTGGTCAATAGAGTATGTCTATTCTTTCTGAGGCAAATCACGAACCTTGCTTTGTACACTTGTTCTTGTGGATCCATATGGAGGATACTATGTACTTCCCTTTATGTCTCGAAATCATATTGTATACATCATTCCCCATGATCAACTATTATTCTTTGATCATAGCTTCTTTCATAGCATTCTTTTCTTCATCTTGAGTTATCTCTCGTACCCATGGTGGTCTTCATCCTTCGAGGGGGATCCACCGCTCTCTGAATATTTTTCTTCCGTCATGGTGTCTGTGACCCTGGGAGCTTCAGATTTTATTGCAATGAATCTTGAATTGTCATCACTTGTTCTTCAGAACAAGTCTCATTCTTCTTGTAGGAGGTTGTACACGACCTTCCCTACAATTCAAATGCACCAGTTGCATGGTTAGAACTATTTCATAAAACATATGCATAATGAAAAATTCTTATGCATCATGCAACTGTTTATCCAATACAACATTCATCCAAAACTTTCTAGATGCCTTCCATATCTATCATGACATTATTGAGATTGTGCACTAATCCAATATGTCATCATGGCGGCTTCATTCTAGATAAGTAGCAATGGAGAGCACCATGAGCTACTTACCCATCACATGCATATTAGTAGTATACAGTCATTAATGTAAACAATCTATCATGCATAACACATCAACTGAATATAATCAAATGTAAAAAAATATCATGAAATGACAATTGAATACTTATCTTTTATTTGTTTCATGGGTAAACTCCATCTTGATCATTCTGCTTCATCATCTTCTTCATGACATCATCATTTCTTATTCAAATGATAAGATGGATAAGAGGTTCTTCAAGAATTGAGTTCTTCACATTCCACATCGCTTGAGGGATCTTCTTTGAATGGTGAGATATTGATCTTCAATTGCTCCCATCTTCTTCTTCTCTTCTTATGATTCAAGCTTCTTCTTCTTCCCAGAGTCAACTGAAAGTAATCACTTCCTTCAAGCATACATTATTCACATGAATGAATCCCACGATCCTGGGAGACCATTCAAGGTGGCTATCATCACTTCTGCATTCTCCGCTTATTCTTCTACTACTTCAAGATGTTCTGCATTCTAGATCTTCACATTCTTCAACTGTTTTCTTAAAGCCATATTCTGATTTATGTTCTTATCTTCAAATAGCTTGATCAAGGAATCAAACATCTTCGGTGTCTTTAGGGAAGAAACTTGTGGTACAATTTGATCCGTGATTGAATCAACAATGATCTTCTTGGCCTTGATCAAGTTCTTCTTGTGTAATGCTTTGAGCCTCATCTCTGTATGGAACTGGAACCTCTCTACTCATGTAGGTGTCCAATTCATTTTATTCAGAGATATCAAATACTTCCATGATTGGAAGTTGTCAACCTCACCAAGCTTATCAACAAGCTGATGTGATAGATCACTTTGAAATGAGAACCTCAAATTCAAATAGCTAAAGATTAGATCTTACCGATTTGAGGTGTCCGTCCTGCTTTCGGAGCTGGCTAATCTAGGGTTTGTCAAATAAACCCTTAAAAACTTGGAATATTTCAGATCTGATTGGATAGAAATATATATCTCTTCAAATGGAGCTTTCCAATGTACTCCTTTTCTGAAAACAATGGAGGAAAACTCTTGGAATAGGAAGCCCTAGTTTTCCAATTTCTTCTGCAGAAATACCTATCACTGCTTCTATTATATCTGCAAAATTACAGATCCTCTATGTCTGAAATTTTGCACTAAGGTAACCTCTTGTGTCCCTGATCCAAAACCATAGGTTTCATCAGAATTGGTTTCACCAATTGGGATTTATGATTATTTTCCCAAGATGACCTGTTACAGGACTATTCAGAATGGTGAAGTTGTACAGCCTGGCACGTGTCACGGTTTCATCTTCTAGTTCTGAAATTAGCACCACCGAAATTAAAGTCCATGGTATTTCTGGAAAATCTTTAGGAATTTAATTTGGACCTCTGTATCCCACGCTATAGCGATTTTCCCCAGGTGTCTTGTTTAGGGATGAATTTTCGAGGTGGCTGGAACCCTAACTTTGACAGATCATACCTCCCATAATATATTGAATCGGAGGATGAATTTTGGATACAATGTACATCAGAATTTTATCTTCGGTCTCTGCAATTTTATACTCCTGATCCTTCGCCAATATTGACATATAGCGAATGTACCAAAACGTAGCAGTTTTAGTATTTAGGGTTTTTCTAGCTCGGGGTCAAACTAGGGTTTGACTTTCCCAGAGTTTCACCTAACAAAAAATATTGATCCAGGTCTCTGAACTTTGATTTTGATGAGGAGAGTAATCCTATGCCAGGATCATTCAAAAATTCCTCTTCAGTAAGAAGCCCTAATTTCCCACACCGAAAACTGAAAATGCTCGGAATTGAATTCCGCTTAGACAGAAAGATGCATCCTTCAATGGAGAGTCAGCCTAGCCTTCTTTTGCTGATCGATTGTGGAGAGAGAACCAAAAAGTAAGAAGCCTTAGCTTCTATAGCTTGTGAAAACTATCCTATTCAGGTTAGCTTTGATACCATGTTAAATTTTTATATGCTTAGCTAAAACATCAGTATTTCATTTCATTTCCATAACAAAAGCATATAAACAGGATCACTGAAAGAAACAGTATCACAAGAACAACACAGATTTATCCTGGGAAAACCCTAAAGGGAAAAACCGAGCAAAAGCTTCCTCAATATAGATGCCCCAAAAAGGTAAAAGGTAAAACCAATAAGGAGATAAAAAACCCGATCCTCCTCCTTCTCCAACTACTTCTCTCCTCCACAAGTGTGCTACTCAAGTGAGTGTGTGTGTCTCAAATGAGGAGCACTACACTTCTATTTATATTCATCTGTTCACTTAAGTTAACTCATTTGACATGTAGGATCAAGTTAAATCATGTAGGCTCGAGTTACACATGTAGGCTCAAGTAACCACACTAGGGTGCTAATGACCCACCTTTACAATTAGAGGGGAATACCTCATGACTCTTATTAGTTATTCTGATTAGGAGCATCGGGGTACAATGCAATACAAGTGGTTCTCCCGGTAGGACCATCGGAGACCACAAAAAGATACATATAGAATATTCTTCGAAGTTACAATATTTCAACATCTAGAAAGTTTATGTGAGATATGGATGAGTGTTGTATTGGCTAAACAGTTGCATGATGCATAAGAATTTGTCTTTATGCATACGTTTTACGAAATAGTTCTAACCATGCAACTGGTGCATTTGAATTGTAGGGAAGGTCCTGTACATCCTCCTACAAGAAGAATGAGACTTGTTCTGAAGAACAAGTGATGACAATTCAAGATTCACTACAATAAAATCCAAAGCTCCTGTGGAAATTGAACCCATGTGTTAGAACAATTACACTCACAACAATTTCCAATTACACATGCAAATTACTCACAAAAGGAGACTGAATATGGAGCAGAACACTAATCTGTATTGAATAAGTATACAATATCCAACCCTATGAAGTCATAGGCTACCACAATAAATAATTACATGAGAGATTCGAATGCATGAAGATTCCATTCGAAGTTGGTCAAAAGCAGGCTTACTAAATCTAAGCAAATCCCCCATAGGTGCATAAAGCACTTTCCAAATCTGTCTAGGAGCTCACGAATTGGAAAAATCAACTAGGAAAGCTAATAGGTGGTGGAAGGACAACTCATACATGCTTTTCATAGGAGAAAAGAATGGAGTATGTTGAGGACAAAAAACAAGTTAACTTCACCTAGTCAAACTTTCCCAATTGCCTTAAAACTCAGAAAAAGCAGGCAATAAAGAAGAAAAAGCAGACATGCGCTAGGGAGGCTAGGAATAAAGCAGATTTGATTCCAATATTTTTTCCAAGTGCCTCATGACTCAAATTTAGCAAGTTTGACCACTATGGATGTGTGGAGGACAACTTGCATAAGATGGAATATAGAAACTAGCCAAATAAGACAAAAATTGGATTAATTAATGTCTAAGGTAGCTAACTATGGGTTGATTATTCTAACACCCCCGCTTAAGCCTGAATTATGAGTAAAATATCAGAAAAATATAGGGCCTAGAAACAAGGCTTAGTCACCCTTTACATACTGCATGCCCATTTAACCAAGGAAAGAGGCAAAAACCCAGTGGGAAAAATCCTCCCTTAAACATGGACAATGAAACAAAATTTGGAAATCTTGTCATCACTCTTGCTTCATAGCATGATCAGCAATCCTCAGTAGTGATTTGAGATTGCTGAATTTCTTCTTACAAAAAAATTTGGTGAAGATATCTACTACTTGTTCTGAAGATGAACAGAAGAGTAGGTGAATGGTGCCATCATGCACAAGCTATCTGCTGTAGTGCATATGGATCTCAATGTGTTTGGTTCTCTGTTTCTAAACTGGATCATTGTATATTTGAATGGTACTCTGATTATCACAGTAGATAGTAGTTGCGTATTCTGATTCGAAGCCACACTCTCCAAGTAACCCCTGCAACCATGAACATTGAGTTGTTGCATTTACAACTCCTCTGTACTCTGATTCTGTAGATTGTTAGAATAATCAACCCATAGTATTTACCCACTTAGACATTATTTCATTTATTTTGTCTTATTTGCCTAGTCCATGAGTCCCACCATGTGCAAGTTGTCAATTGCCTATCCATAGAGGTCAAAATTGCCATTATTGACTCATGGAGCACTTTGGAAAGTCCTGGGAGTCAAATATACTTTATTCCTGGCCTCCTAGGCACCCTTCTGCTTTTTCTGCTTTGTTGACTGCTTTTCCAGTTTTTAAAGCACATAAGGAAAGCTAGACTAGGTGAGGTGAACCTGTTTTATTCCCCTTTCATCCTCCACTCTTTCCTCCATGCAAAAGCATGTATGAGCTGCCATTTGACCACTCTTTAGCTTGCCCATGTGCCCTTGCTAATTCGTGGGGTCCTTGATAGATTTGGGATCAGCTTTTTACACCTATGGGGGATTTGCCTATTTTGGGTAAGCCTGCTTTATGCTAGATTTGGATGCTTCCTTATGCATTCGATTTGCTCATGTATTATATATATTCAGCAGCCTATGTTATTACAGGGTTGGCTATTGTACACTCAGTTAATATATATTTGTGTTACAGCTCCATATTCAGTCTCCATTGTTGATAATTTGCATGATCAATTGTTAATTGCTGTGAGTGAAATTAATCTACTGCAGGCCTGAATTTCTACATAGATGAGAGTGCAATGGCACTTTGTTTCTTGCTTGACCAGCTGATTTGCCCTTCTGCAAGCATGAACACATATCCTGATGTTGAATTTCGATCTGTGCTATCACCTGCCCAATCACTGTCAGTAAACCCAATCAAATCAAGATCAGATTTAGCTTTGTAGAAGATCCCATGAGTCCTTGTTCCCTGAACAAAGTTAAGGATCCTTTTAGCTGCTTTCCAATGGATCTCATGAGGCTGATCCATGTATCTAGAAGCCACACTTACTACATAAGAAATATCAGGTATAGTATGTGTACGATACAAAAAACATCCAATCAATTTCCTATACAGTGTATTGTTTACCATAGGTGAAGAATCAACTTCTTCAAGCTTAACTCCTGAAAGGAAAGGAGTCTTGCTTGGATTGAAATCGTTCATTTTGAAATTGTTCATAAAATACAAGGCATACTTGGACTGATGTACTTTGATTCCTTATTTGGTTTGAGCAATCTTGAGCCCCAAGAATTGGCTCAATAAGCCCAAATCTGTCATTGAGAAGGCATGGTTCATTGCATCCTTCAAGGAGGCAATTTCATCCTTTGAGATTCTTGTAATGAGAAGGTCATCAAAGTACAAAACAATGATCATTAATGAACCATGAATCAGCTTCAAATAGACATTTGGATCGGATTTGCATCGAACAAAATTCAGTGATAGCAGAAAGCTATCAATCTTGGCATACCAAGCCCTGGGGGCTTGCTTAAGCCCATACAATGACTTCTTTAGCCTACACACACGAGATGGGTTAGTATCAAATCCTTCATTCTGCTGCATGTATATATATTCAGTGAGATATCCATTTAGAGAAGCACACTTCACATCCATGGGGTGTACCTCCCATTGCTTTGAAGCTGCAATGGCTAAGGCTAGCCTGATGGAGTCCATCTTTGCCACTGGCGCAAAGGTCTCATTGTAGTCTATGAAATGTACTTGTGAGTAGCCCTTGGCTACCAATATGGCCTTGTACTTTAGAGGTGAAACATCAGTAGCAAATTTGGTTTTGTACACCCACTTACACTGAACTAGCTTCCTCCTTGGGGGAAGATCAACCAGCTCCCAAGTGTTGCTCTTCTGGAGTGAGCTGAACTCTTCTTCCATGGATGTTTGTCATATTGGATAATTTGATACATATTAATATGTCTGTGGGTCTAATTCAACCATCAGATAGCATTTCTCTACAAACATATGATCTTTCATGCACAGAGCACTCTCAAACTGAGATCTAGTCCTCCTAGGAACATTAGGATTTTCAGCTAGTTCTCCAGCTGCATGAATGGTCTTGGCTGCCCATTTTGGTATTTTAGGAATGTTAGGATCTGAAATCAAATCATCATTATCAAACATATCAGAATCATCATGTTCAACTATGTCTTCACTTACATTCATAGGTTTTGGTGGTGAAGAGGATTCTCAAACTTCCACTGCTGCTAGGGGTCTTGTTGAAACTGAACACACCTTTCAATGAAGGATTTGTTTGTGCTCAAATTGATCAGCTTGTACCCTTTTTAATATTTAGAGTACCCAACAAATAGACACTCTTGGCTTTGGGTCTGCAAAGCCTTCCTCTTTTCTATTGGAATTCTAGCCCAAGCCCTTGAGCCAAAAATCCTGAAATGGGTCACATTTGGCTTGTGCCCACTCCATGCTTCGAAAGGAGTCATACCATCAAGATATTTATGAGGCACAATATTTTGGATATAGGCTGCATATTTTATAGCTTCAGCCCAAAAATTTGGTGGCAAAGTCTTAGCCTCCATCATGCAGGTCGCCATCTCTTTCAGTGATCTGTTCTTCCTCTCAGCAACACCATTCTGCTATGGTGTGTAAGGGATAGAATGCTACATCTAAATACCTGCATCTACACAATATTGAATAAACTCATACTTTACATACTCACCACCATTTTCATATCTGAGGACCTCGAGTTTCCTCCGAGACTGGTTTTCAACCAAAGCCTTAAAGACTTTGAAGAGGCCAAAAACTTTAGACTTGTGTTGGAGGAAGTAAACCCAGAAATACCTAGAAAAGTCATCTATGAATGTCAATTCATATTTGGCATGACTCATTGACATATGAGGAAATGGGCCAGAAACATCACCGTGGATCAACTCAAGAGGTGCACAGGTTCTCTCATGACTAGCTTTCTCAAATTTATGCTCTGGGTGTTTTCCAAGGATGCAACCTTGACAGACTCCTTTGGAAAACTTAATCTTTGGTAACCTGATGACCATTTCTTTTTCACTAAGATCAGAAAGATACTTGTAATTAAGGTGGCCAAATATTTCATGCCAAAGCTTGGTTGCCTCATTAGCATGAATCAAAAGAGTAGAGGGGTTTGAGTAGGGTAGGAAGTGTGAGAACATGTATACCTTCGAAGTGTGATTTGCAACTCCTTTTGCAATGACTTTACCACTTGAGATCTATGTGATATCAACTTCATCAGGGGATAATATGACCTTCTTTGGAGACCCTGTGTGGGTCATCTGATACACTGATAAGAGGTTAGAGGCAAGACCTGAAACATACAACACATTGCTGAACTTACCATGGTCAAGATCAATCCTCCCTTTTCCCAAACTTTCAGTGAGAGAGTCATCTCCCAGTACTACTGGTGGACCTTTCGACATGTCAAGTGAGGTGAATTCCTCCTTGGTTGAAACCATATGTCTTGAAGCTCTAGAATCAATGATGAAACTAGGTGAGCTTGATGTGCTAGCAACCAATGCATGAACTCTCTCTCTGTCTTCTGAATTTGATCCTCCTTCCCTCTTCTTTGAGCTGTTTGGAAGGGAGATGCCATTCTTCTCCAGGAGTTGGGTCAGCATGTCTATTTGATTCTTCATGCAAGAGATTTCAGGATGATTTCCCTTACTGTAGTATGCACACTTGCTCATTTCTCCTTTGTTCTTCTTCTTCTGGGGGTTCTTCTTGGAACCTTGAGGCTCCTCTGGAGACTTGTTCTTGTCTCTCTTTTGCTGAGGTGGATTTTTAGATTTCTTCTTGATTTTTGAATCCACCCTCGAATCTCTAGCAACCAGAGCTTGGTCTTTGGATGGTTTGATGGTGCCCATCATCACTAGTTTATCTTGTTCTTGTGTGAGAGATTCCATGAAATCTACAAGGCTAGGCATTTTCCAGGCTCGAGATGTCAACTTTATGGCATAGAAGGTTGAAACAAACACTGAATAGTTAGGGCCAAGCTTTGAGAGTAGGGCCAAGACCAGCTGATCAGCCTTCTTTTCGATCCCACATTATTTTAGCTGCAAAACAAGTGCTTTGAACTTGGAAAAATAGAGTTGCAGGGATTCAAAGCTATTGGGACTCAGGGAGATCAATTCATTTTCAATTTGATGTCCCCTCATCTCATCTATATTACCAAAAATATTAGTGAGCTTCTCCCATACTTCATTAGGTGATGTTAATCCATCAAGATGGAAAAGGAGGTCTCTGGATATGCTCACACACAGGAGACCATAGGCCTCATCCCTCATGTTGTGCCATTTAATCTTCTCTGCAGCTACATTGGGATATGCTTCTATTGCCATAGTCACTCTGTAAAGGCATTTCACTATCAACAGTATATCCATCTCTCCTTTCCATTCAAAGAAGTTAAATGGAGTCAAGATGATCTTCTGAGAGTGATCCATAGCTCAGAAATTGTCCCGTCAGTGAGCAGAATGCTCCCAGTCAATGATGTTGAACCTAAAAAACAAATTGGAAGGAGAGAAATCAATCTACAAAGGCTCTGATACAATGTGGAAATTGAAACCAGGTGTTAGAACAATTACACTCACAACAATTGCCAATTACACATGCAAATTACTCACAAAAGGAGACTGAATATGGAGCAAAACACTAATCTGTATTGAATAAGTGTAAAATAGCCAACCCTATGAATTCATAGGCTTCCACAATAAATAATTACATGAGAGATTCTAATGCATGAATATTCCATTCGAAGTTGGTCAAAAGCAGGCTTACTAAATCTAAGCAAATCCCCCATAGGTGCATAAAGCACTTTCCAAATCTATCTAGGAGCTCAAGAATTGGAAAAAACAATTAGGAAAGCTAATAGGTGGTGGAAATACAACTCATACATTCTTTTCATAGGAGAAAAGAGTGGAGGATGTTGAGGACAAAAAACAAGTTAACTTCACCTAGTCAAACTTTCCCAATTGCCTTAAAACTCAGAAAAAGCAGGCAATAAAGCAGAAAAAGTAGACATGTGCTAGGGAGGCTGGGAATAAATTAGATTTGATTCCAATAGATTTCCCAAGTGCTCCATGACTCAAATTTAGCAAGTTTGACCACTATGGATGTGTGGAGGACAACTTGCATAAGATGGAATATAGAAAGTAGGCAAATAAGACAAAAAATGGATTAATTAATGTCTAAGGTAGATAACTATGGGTTGATTATTCTAACAGCTCCCAGGGTCAGAGACACCATGATAGAAGAAAGAGATTTAGAGAGTAGTAGATCCACCTCGAAGGATAAAGACCACCATGGGTACGAGAGATAACTCAAGATGAAGAAAAGAATTCTATGAAAGAAGCTATGATCAAAGAATAACAATTGATCATGGGGAATGATGTATACGATATGATTTAGAGACATAAAGGGAAGTAAATAGTATCCTCCATATGGATCCACAAGAACAAGTGTACAAAGAAAGGTTCATGATTTGCCTCAGAAAGAATAGACTATGGCATGACATACTCTATTGACCAGTATATATCAAGCATAGAACCACCTGTACATAATGAAGAGGGAAGATGATACTCCACTTCAGGGGGGAGTGACTACATAAGATATCTGAGTTCGACATGGTACGACATGATGGATAGCTTCGTGATGGATCATGACTTTACCAAGAGTAAAGTGGGTTCCAACCTTCAAGGTTGAATGCAGAAGACTAGGATATGTTGATGACCTGACAAGACGAACGCATGGAAGATGTTATGATGAAAGAATACTAGAATAATGTTTGGATATAGTACTCAAACCAGAAAGCAAGAATGTGGTATCTTCCAAATGGATTTGCAAGATAAAATATGTTGATGATAGAAGTAAGGAAAGACTTGTGGCTAGAGGTTTCTATTAGAAAGAGGGAATTAATTTTGAATAGACACTTACTCCAGGAAGTAAGGTACACTTCCTTTAGAACTATCATGGTAGTTTCATCCATGATGAAGTAAAGAGAAGACTTCCTTAATGGAATTATTGAGGAAGAGTTTTACATCGAATAGTCACAAGGATTTAAAGTTGAAGACAAATGGACTCACATATGCAAGTTGAAGAAGGCTCTTTATGGTCTGAAGCAAGCTCCCAGAGCTTGGTATGAAAGAATAGATAGTTTCCTGACGAGCATGGGCCTTGCCAAGAGTAAAGTCGATCCTAACCTTTACTACAAGGTTGTAGAAGATGAACTTGTCATCCTGTTATTATATGTGGATGACTTATTCTTGACACAGAATGAGAAATAGATCATGAAAAGCAAGAAGAAACTAGCAGAAGAATTTGAGATGAAAGACCTTGGGTTAATGCATTATTTCATAGGTCTAGAAGTATGGAAAAGTTCAGAAGGAATCTTTCTGAACCAGGGAAAGTATGCGGTAGATATATTGAAGAGATTCAATATGTTGGAATGCAAAGCCATGGCCACACCCATGGACTCCAACTTGAAGCTGTTAGCTGATGACTCATCGGAGTTAGTGGATGTGACTCACTACAGACAGATCATTAGGTCATTGATGTACTTGAAAAATACCAGACCAGACATTTGTTTTGCTGTAAACACCTTATATCAATATCTTGTTCAACCAAGATGGGTTCACCTAGTAGCTGCAAAACATGTGATGAGATATCTGAAAGGGACTATAGACTTTGGTCTATACTATGATGGTAGCCATGAGTATAGATTGTATGGCTACACAGATGCAGATTGGGATGGAAGTATCTCAAACAGGAAAAGCACATTAGGTAGATTCTTTTGTTTGAAGTATGCTATGAGTTCATGGTTTAGCAGGAAACATTCCAGTGTTTCTCTTAGCACGGTTGAAGCAGAATACATAGCAGATTGCTCTACTAAGTTGTGAATCCATATGGCTTCAGAAGCTGATATCAGGTCTCTTTGACCTGAAGATGGATACTACAATGATTCTATGTGATAACCATAGTTGTGATGACAAAGAACCCTATGTTTCGACGTAACACATAGAAATCCGGTATTTCTACAGACAAGACAAGATGCAGATGATGATACTGTAGATGCAGATGATGGTGATTCAGTATTTCTATACTGAATATAGAGATGATGATCATGTTTCAGTATTCCCATACTGATTATATAGATGATCGTGATTTCATGATTCCCATACTGAAGATATAAATGATGATGATTTCAGTATTCCCATACTGAAGATATAGATGATATTTCAGTATTTACATACTGTAGATGCAGATGATGGTGATTTCGTATTTCTATACTGAATATAGAGATGATGATGCTTTCAGTATTTCTATACTAAAGATATAGATGATGATGCTTTCAGTATTCACATACTGAAGATGTAGATGATGATGGTTTGGATGATGATGTACTGATGAAGCCTTCGCCTTGAGTAGAGTTCGAACACTTTCTAGAAAAGCTTAGTGTTGTTTGGAAAGACCTTCCTCGAAAGGGGGAGTAGTGATGTTGTAGTGGGATTGTATCATCCCTGGGAATTTGCCCTAAAGTGATCCAGAGAGCTCGGTCCTCGAGAATAAAGAGGGATTGTATCATCCCGGGACATCTGTCCACAATAGATCCAGTGACCTCAGTCCTCGAGAACGTGGTGGGATTGTATCATCCCTGGGAACTTTCCCTAAAGTGATCCGGAGACCTCGATCTTCGAGAATGAAGAGGCATTGTATCATCCTGGGACATCTATCCATAATAGATCCAGTGACCTTGGTCCTTGATAATGTGGTAGGATTGCATCATCCTTGGACATCGTCCTAAAGTGATAGGGACTGATTCTCCCATAATCAATCCAGTGGCTTCGGTCCTCAAGAACGTGGTAGGATTGCATCATCCTTGGACATAGTCCTAAAGTGATAGGGACTGATTCTCCCATAATCAATCTGGTGGCTTCGGTCCTCGAGAATGTGGTAGGATTGCATCATCCTTGGACATAGTCCTAAAGTGATAGGGACTGATTCTTCCATAATCAATCCTGTGGCTTCGGTCCTCGAGAATGTAGTAGGATTGCATCATCCTTGGACATAGTCCTAAATTGATAGGGATTGATTCTCCCGTAATCAATCCGCTGGCTTCGGTCCTCAAGAATGTGGTAGGATTGCATCGACCTTGGACTTAGTCCTAAAGTGATAGGGACTAATTCTCCCGTAATCAATTCGGTAACTTCAGTTGTCGAGAATGTGGTGAGATTGTATCATCCTTGAACTTTAAGTGGAAAAGTGATCCAAATAATTTTTGTCTTTGAGTTGTGGATTGCAGGTTGTAGTTGATGATGATGATGAGGTACTGATCGAAAGATTAGATGTTGCTGATGATGATGATGTTCTCTGATCGAAAGATCAAAATATGATAATGATGATGTTTCTTTGATCGAAAGATCAGAAGTTGCTGATGATGATGATGTTCTCTGATTGAAATATTAGAATATAATGATGATGCTATTGCTAATGATGATGATGCTATTTGATCAAAATATTAGAATATGATGATGATGATGTTTTCTGATCGGAAGATCGGAAGTTGCTCATGATTATGATGTTGCTGCTGATGATGATGTTTTCTGATCAAAAGATCAGAATGCGATGATGATGATGATGTTTCTAAACGAAAGATCAGAATGTGATGATGATGAGATCCTGATGATGATGATGCCATATTATCAAAGTATGATGATGATGACAAATCAGAATATGATGATGTTTGGATCGAAATATTAGAGGCTGAAGATAATGATGATTCTGATCGAAAGATCAGAGTATGATGATGATGTTGTTGCTGATCGAAAGGCCAAAGTGCTGAAGAAGATGTTGCTGATCGAAAGGTCAAAGTGTTGAAGATGATGTTTCTAATCGAAAGGTCAAAGTGTTGAAGATGATGTTGCTAATCGAAAGGTCAAAATGCTGAAGATGTTGCTGATTGAAAGGTCAAAGTGCTGTAGATGTTGCTGCTGATTGAAGAGTCAAGATGCTGAAGATGTTGCTAATCGAAGCAGTCAAAGCACTGATGATGCTGAAGACTAAATATTGAAGATGAAGACTACATGATGTTGAAAAGCTTCCAATGATTTATAGATGTATCACCCTGATGATATTGATGATGTCCTCTATCTCCCCTTTATTATTGTTGTTGTTGATCTTGTTATAGAATACCCTTCTCGTTAAGGGGGAGTGTTGAAATATTGTAACTTCAAAGAATATTCTATATGTATTTATTTGTGGTCCCCGATGGTCCTACCGGGAGAACCACTTGTATTAATTTGTACCCCGATGCTCCTAATCAGAAGAACTAATAAGAGTCATGAGGAAATACCCTCTAATTGTTAAGGTGGGTCATTAGCACCCCAGTGTGGTTACTTGAGCCTACATGTGTAACTTGATCCTACATGATTAACTTGAGCCTACATGACAGATGGGTTAACTTAAGTGAATGGATGAATATAAATAGAGGTGTAGTGCTCCTCATTTGTAACACACACTCTCACTTGAGTAGCGCACTTGTGGAGGAGAGAAGTAGCTAGAGAAGGAGGAGGATCAGATTTTTGATCTCCTTGTTGGTTTTACCTTTTTACCTTTTTGGGGCATCTATATTGAGGAAGCTTTTGCTGGTTTTTTCCCTTTAGGGTTTTCCTAGGATAAATTTGTGTTGTTCTTGTGATACTATTTCTTTCAGTGATCTTGTTTATATGATTTTGTTATGAAAACTGAAATGATATACTGATGTCTTCGATAAGCATATGAAAATTCAACAATTATGTTTACAACCCCTAATAATAAAAGGTAACAAAAGTTACAGAGTTAATGTTTTAATCCTTACATAACTATGAATCTTTACTAAGTTACAGAACAGTAAACAATTGTAAATATACATATAAACAATAAATAGAATTAAGCTAAAAATTGACCTATTTAAAGAAATAATTATTTACGAGACAAGCTCTAAACCTGTATAAGTTAAACCTGAGGGTCGAAACACTGGTTCTTCTTTTATTTTCTTTTATAAACATATTCTATAAAATAGAATAAACAAATTAAACTAGAAGACTATAAGTATACATTAGAGTGGGTACAGTCTTATTTCAAGAACTTCAGTATATTTACAAACTCTTTATTTAAGAGAATAGAAAATATTTCATTAACAGGTTAATTAATTTCAATACTATTGTAACAACGAAAAAGAGGTAAACAGAAATCAACACACAACTATAAATTTAAGAATGTATCTATGTAAGGGTTCTTTTTCAGAAAACCCTAGTTATTCTATCTTAACTAAGAAGTATAATTATATAAATTTTATCTTCAAACTGAGCTTGCGGTCTTCACAATAACCTTATCTATTTACAAGAGAAACCTTTAACAGTAAATATTATTTCACTGACAGTAAATAAGAGTAAGCTTCATTCACAGTAATATCCTTTATAAGATAAAGTATAATCTAACAGAGTATTCGAAACAGAGATTAAGTAAACACAAGAAGACAAGAGAACCCCCATAGATTTAAGAAACCGAGTATGATATTACTTACGCATGAGGCTGTAATATTTATTTTACTGTCAAAGAAAAGTTAAATACAAGCCACGGCATCGAAGCCGGAGCTACCCTGCTATAGGAAAGGGTTTTAATAACAAGAACTAATTAAAAACTAAAAAACAAGCATTTAAAAATTGGAGGAATCGAAGCCGTGCATCCTTTCCACTGAAAACCCTTTTTCCCTTAACCATCACAAACAGGGAGTTGCCATGTTTTAACCGAGGGTTACCCATTGGTATATAGGTTGACCATAATTGGAGAGAATCCTTCCAAGCCTGACTTCGAATTGTAACCTGCAAACAAACCCGAAGGTTATAGTTAGAAATTGTATATTCTAATATTAAAACTGAAACTTGAAATCTATAACAATAACATGATAAAAATATTTACCTAAAGGAGAATGAATCTGGAGCTGAGGAGGAATCGAACTAGCACAACGAACAACACTTCTAAGAACAAACCCTCATGCTCACCTATGACAGAGGCTGCGGGATTGACCTTTCAGATTACACCAATGATGGAGCAGGTTAAACGCTATGGCAAGGGAAACGCAAGGCACTAACACTCAAAAATATTGACAGAGTAACACTACTCATACAACGACATAGTGCTTGGAGAAAAATCCAATTACAAGCTGGGTATCTCTCAACCCTCATGCAAAGAGTTGCAACACTTCATTACACAAACAATGGAGCTGGAAATGAGAACAAGCGAGCCCTCATGGATGCAGAGAAACTAGAGAGTGTAAAGCCAAACCCTTGATAAAGAATGAGGAATTTAGGGTTACATTGTAAGCTTTTAAAACATCCATTGCATGGTGGAGTCTACTCTACATGCCCACCAAAATATTCAGTCAGCAGAGGCTCGAATGGTATAGTTTACATTGCATTGTCGGGAAACCAAATTATTGCCCATAATTTAAATAGTGACTACAATGATAATATAATTTTCAAAGTCAAAACATATCATTACAATGATAAACCATAAAGTCAAGCTATGGTAAAGAATGAGATATATATGGTATCGTTAAACCTTATATTATGAAATCCTTGGAATCTTTGTTGGTAAAATAACTATGGAAAGATCATTATTATAGTATATGCCTTTGATCATGAGTCGATAATATTAATATTGACCATTGATACCAACATACGATGCATGACTATGTTATTAGAACTAGTATTATGTAAACACAATGGGTAAGAAATTAGTTTACAATCCAACAATCTGTTTATAAAAATAAATAGTATTTACACCCTGGAATAACTCTTACATTTATATGTATAGTCTTTAGTGCCTTGGTGTAAGTTAAACTTCTTGGAAGTCGGTGATATTTTGGTCTCCATAAGGAACCAGAACTCTAAATGAGTGAAACCAATGTTAGATTAGACTTATTAAGTGAAAGAGAGTAAGACTATTCAATATTAAAGATAGTATCACTTATTACTATTAATAAATGATATGGTAATGAAATCTTGCTACAATACTTGTGTCATGAAGAAAACTTGGAAGATCGGAATCATAACTTGACGAATATTGTGCAAGTCATCATTATAACTATAATACAATTATAAGCTGATAAATTTCCTCTACTAGAGAATAATTAAAAGTAGAGCTAAGGGTTCAATTGTAAGCTTGCTCTTGGAAGGCGTTAGATTTATTTCCATGCTTATAAGCAGCATTTTAAATTTTAGAAATAACAACAGCAGTAAGCTCTTATTTCAGAAAAAAGTGTTGTTTTACTAAATCATGAGCTCTATGTAGAACTTGTAAGTAACTTAGCTAATAGCTGGAAAGAAGAATTGTCTAAAGTAGAAGTCATACTATGAAAGGCATTGAGTATGGCAAGGTTATTGGTATTTATGACATAAACTTAAAACACTGTCATGGATGCAAAACAATTAAAGAAAAGTTACTTACCTTCTAGTACCTTTGAACTCTATTAAGAAAAATTTTACTCTAGTAGTTTATATATACTAAAGAAGTACATCTGGTTTTAACGCTTTAATAAATTCCTACTTGTTCAAAATTTACCTATTGAACCTGTCAGATCCAAAAATCCAGTTCAGTTAGCAATTGCTAAGTAAGCCCCAGTTAGAACATAACTTCTCACCTACTTGACAAAATAAAATCATCAGTATAACTAAAAGTAACTGAATGCAGATCTTATACATAACATATAAAAATTAATGTGATATTAGTTTTTATGTGTTTGAAGTTAATCATTACTTTTGTTAACTGTTTCATTTATTCGCTAGCTGCTAGTAGTTATCAAACTGCGAATATAGACAATTTATGTTACATTAAAAAAATTTCAATTTTTGTGAAAATATGGGGTTTTGACATGTGGTATCAGAGCCAGGTTCAAACACTAGGCCTTAATGAAGCCCAACTTGCTTTTATGAAACAGTGAATTTAAATTATTTTGCTGCTGTTATTTTCTTTTAATGTTATTCAAGAGAGAAATTGTTTTTGAAATTTAACAGCAGGTATGGAAAGACTGGGGGAATATGCGGAAGAGGAATCTCCATTTACTGAACAGTAAAACTTACAAAGAGACCCTATACAAGAAGACCTAACCACTAATTCCTTAAAACTTTTACAAACAATAAAATACTTAAAATATGAAATGGAATCTGTTAAACGAGAAAATGAAAGGATTCTAAAAGATCAGGAGGAACTAAATCAGATCTTAACAGAAATATTTCAAACTGAGGCAAGAAGTAAAAGAGATGATTTAGAATAAAAAAGTCACCAACATAAAGATAAAAATATTAAACATACTAAAAATTAAAGCAGCTCATCTTCAGAGGTATTTGGTGATCAACGTAGTTTTCATTCCACTAGTGATAGTAGTGATGACAACCATCATACTAAAAAGAGAAAATATAAACCTTATGAGGAAATTTCTGGGGAGTTTAGAAAGATTAAACCACCAACATTCAATGGAGAAACTAAGAAGGGGGAGGAAGCAGAATCTTGGTTATCTGGAATGAAGAAGTACTTCCAGATTTATAACTGTTCTAACCAATTAAAGGCTAGAATGACTATCTACAATCTTTCAGGGAACGATGATATTTGGTGGCAAGACTTGAAGAGAGTGAAGGGAATACAAGAGAAGAATGTAAATTGGAGTACTTTCAAGAAGTACTTTAAAAATAAATTTCTGTCTAAGCAGTACTATGAAGAGAGAGTAAAAGAATTCTATGAGCTTAAACTAGGATCAATGACTATGAAAGATTTGAACAACAACTTTTTAAGTCTGCTTAGGTATGTGCCATACCTTGTAGATGAAAAATCGAAGGTACAATGATTCCTCAGTTGTTTACCTTATCACATCAAGGATAGGATTGAGTATGACAATCCAAAAACACTGGAAGAAGCTATAAGGAAAGCAAATTTCTGTTTTGAACAGAATTCGAAGAAGGAGAGCATGGCCAACTAGAAGGCCAAAAAGAATAACAACCATTATGATCAAAAGAAGAAAGAGTTTGTACCCAACCGGAATTCTAAAAATAATAAGGCTAGAAATTTTCCTAATAAGAATTCCAAGGGAATAAGAATAATTCACCAAGTAATCAGAATAATTCAAAGAGTAAAGAGTCTGCTAATAATCATTGAAATAATACAAAGAATTTTGAACGTAAAGAACCCATACAGTGCTGGGATTGTAATGGCCAACATTATGCCTCAGTCTATCCTAATTGAAAAAAGAATGTCAATAATCTCTATACCATACAGGAGGAGATGACCGTTGGAAACCTAGCAAGGACTATGCCCAGAATCAATGCAGCCTTGGAGAATCGACAAGTAGAATATCAAACTTCCATGGTGGAAGTAGAAGGTATGATAAACCAAACCCCTATAGCTATTTTAAATGATTAAGGAGCTAGTATTAGTTATATTTCACCTAAATTGGTAGAAAAATGTAAGCTTCCTGTTGAAAAATTTGAAAATTCTTGGTTGGTTCACTTAGCCACTGGTGCAAAAAGGAAGGTAACTTGTTTTGCAAAGAAATATGCAGTAGTTATGGATCAATTTGAAACTATTGTAAAGCTTAATGTACTACCTCTTGGTTCTTATGACATACTAATCGGTATGAATTGGCTAGAGCAACATAGGGTGATCTTAAACTGTTATGATAAAACCTTTATGTGTATAAATAATGATGGAAAACCAATAAGTGTAAAGGGAATTGCTAGAAAAACAACCATAAGGCATATTTCTGCTCTGCAGCTTAAGAGAGCTGTTAGGAATGGTTGTAAAGCTTATGTAGTAACAATAACTGATGAGGAAAATCTAAATAAAACAGAAAAATTAAAATTGGAGGACATACTAGTTTTAAGAGAGTATGCTGATGTATTTCCAGAAGAAATTCTGGGACTACCTCCGAAAAGAGAACTATATTTTACCATTGAGATGGTATCGAATGCAGTACCCAACTCAAAGGCCCCTTATCGAATGAACATACTTGAACTTAATGAAATAAAGTCACAATTAAAACAAATGATTGACAAGAAGTATATTCGACCCAGTGTGTCTCCTTGGGGGGCACCTATCATCTTCGTTAAAAAAAGGACGAAACTATGTGACTTTGCATAGATTACCGTTATTTGAATAAGATGACTATTAAAAATAGATACCCATTGCCTCGCATAGATGATCTGTTTGATCAACTACGTGGAGCCACGATGTTTTCAAAAATTGATTTAAGGTTTGGATATCACCAAGTTAAGATTAAAGATGAAGACATCTTTAAAATGGATTTTAGGACTCGATATGGCCATTATGAGTTTGTCGTCATGCCATTCGGGATTACTAATGCCCTAGCTGTTTTTATGTGTTTAATGAACAACGTTATGCATACGTATCTAGATACGTTTGTGGTCATGTTTATCGACGACATATTAATCTATTCGAAAACTGAAGAATAACATAAAGAACATTTAAATTTTTTTTTGCAAGAGTTATGAGATCATCAACTCTTTGCAAAGTTTAGTAAATGCGATTTTTTTAAGGATAAAATTTAGTGCTTAGGTCATGTGGTGACCAAAGAAGGGATTTCAGTGGATCTCGAAAAGATAAAGGCGATTGAATATTGGACGGTTCCTAAGGATGTAACTGATGTTCGATCCTTCATGGGAATTACCAGAGGTTCATTGAATTTTTTTCAAGAATCGCAAATTTGATAACTTCTTTGCAGAAGAAAGGAAAGAAATTTGATCAGAACCAGAAATGAGAGGATAGCTTTAAAAAGTTAAAAACTTTATTAACTAGTGCACCTATTTTAAGAATAGTTGATCCAAATAAAGAATTTGCAGTGTGTACTGACGCCTGCAATGATGGTTTAGGTAGAGTATTGACTCAACAGGGGCATGTTATTGCCTATGAGTCTAGGAAATTAAAAATTCATGAAAAGAATTATGCAACTTATGATCTGGAATTAGCTGATGTTATACATGCTCTAAAGATGCGGTGTCATCACCTAATTGGAAAAAAATTTATTCTAATGACCGATAATAAAGGAATAAAATATCTGTTAGATCAGCCTAATCTAAATGTTAGACAAGCTAGGTGGCTAGCTTTTCTAAGTGAGTATGATTTCAAAATTCAGCACATTAAAGGGAAAGAAAATAAAGTTGCTGATGCATTAATTAGAAATGCAAGCCTGAACTTTACAGCAATTATCAGCACTTATACAATAGATCTAGATGAACAGCTTGTTACCACCTAAGTTGTACTTAGTGGTTTTCTATCAAGTGAGCCTGGTGAACCGGACAGGGATAACTTGTTCGGACTTCAGAGAACCTTCAATCTTGCTTCCGTGAAGCTTTATTGTATCATATCACATGTTCATACCCCATGCGGGAATTGCAATAAATGTTCTAGCATGATAGTGTCTGTAAAAGAATCGGTCTCTTAGACTTCATTTGTTAATCCGATCAGCTCAGGGTGTTTTTTCCCTTGGTTATTATTGGTTGTTGAATAAACGACTGATAATTTCTGAGTTTTTCACTCCATACCTCCAAAGTTGGGGTGGTCGGCTTGGCATTTGGGCCTAATGAGGTTATTAGAGTCTATGTGTCAATGTGTAAGCATGCTAGACATCATTTTTGAGTCATATGAACATGTCTAAGTCCCCCTAGGTGTTTTTCAATTTTTCAATTTTTCAGTTTTTTCAGTGTTTTTTATTAAAATTTAATTTTTCCAAAACTTAGGCTATTTTTTAATAGTTTAATTGGAAAAATTGAGTTTGTAATAAAAGTGGGCCAAATAATCAGTTTCAGTCATGTAGGTGCTCATTTTAAAGCTAAGAGCACCATGTAAACCCATGGACCCGCTATTTCCTAGTTTTGAGTGATTTTCCATCGCTCAGGTTAGAAAGCCCCAAAAATCAATTATTGATTATTTTAATTAATAAATTGATGAATAATGGAGCAAATCCAAAATCAAATAAATCAATGGATTCTCAACCGATTTGACTGAAATCAATCAGATCTAGAGCAGACTGACTGGATCTGACAAATCCTTGACTGAAGGAGGGGATCAAATCAGATCCAGAGTTGATCTACAGTGGTCTTTATGGGGAATTTCGCCCTCCCTCTCTCC
>LPNX010402016.1:6508-17366 GCA_001517045.1 Pseudotsuga menziesii
TGAGTAATTTTTGGACACAATCGAAAGGACAGGGAAGCAAAAAATGGGGATTTAAGGAGCGGGGTGAAAGAATGAGAAAATTTGGTAGAGAGGGACAAAGAAGCAAAATGAGGAAAGGAATACGGCGGCAACATTCAAAGGCGTTTGGGTGAAAATCGAAGGAGTTATGGCAAACCCTAAAAATAGACAAATGTGGGATTTCAGGTCTTGGGAAGTGGAATTTGGGATAGGGTCTTCAGGAATGAAATATGCAGAATGGAATTGCAGAGGTGTCAGGGAAGTTTCAGGGAAAACAGAGTTGAAACCAAGGAGATATGGCTGAAAAACTGAATTTTATACTTTTTTTTTCAGGAAGGGATCTGCAACGGTGCAAAAGTGATCAGAAACAGTGGAATCTGCAATGGCACAGAAGTGATCGGAAACAAATGGATCTGCAATGGCGTGGAACTGACCGGCAACAGTTCTGGACAGAGGAAATCTACGATTGAGCAACTGAAAATAGATATGGACCCCAGGTATGTGCAGCTTCCTATCGGTTCAAGGGATTCACTCGGACACCAATTGTATCTGACGACTTGCGTCAGTGGGGAAGTACCCCTCACTCCATATCTCAGGTAAAACTGATAACCACTTGGCCATAAACGACAGCTCTTGGTTTACCTCACGGGTGGGAACTAGTCAATCAGGTAGGGGTCGTTGCCCTTTTTGCTGGCAGGTCCTCTCAATGGGCCAGATACTTCGGGGTTCTTGTGGTACTCCTCACAATGATATTTAGGGCTTATGCCCAAGTACTTCCCATAGTTAAGCGGATAGGGATTATTCCCAGATCCGAACCTGCAACAGAAGCGAAAAAAAAATTTGGGCAGAAATTTCACCCAACGAGCCGAAGAAAGTGCTCTAATACCAGATGTGAGGACCCTGCAGCAAATAATTAATCAAAATACATGATATAGCAGCAGAACTCAAAATCACTTTTATATTAATCGCAGGCCACTTCGAGGGGGAAACCTCCTTTGAGCAACCTCAATACAAAATAACTTCACGGTGCCTTCCTTGGCCTCAACACCCACTTATATACTAAAAATAGGCGCCAATACTATGGGTCAAAACCATGGGCCAATATAAACTATGGATCAAAACCATGCGCCAACACTATGGGTCAAAACCATGGGCCAATATAAACTATGGATCAACAAATACTACAGGCGGCTTACAAAGCATATGCGCCCAACAACAATAACACAAACTATGGATCAAGAATTACTATGGGATGACTTACAAAGCATATGCGTTCAACAACAATATACTAACACGGTAAAGAGAAGGATTGACATGGGTTCCTAACATTTTCATCCCTTGTCGGGTTACGATATGTAAATTCTTTGTATTGATAATATCATGTTTTTGCACACACGACAAGACATTAACATTCTTTTTATGTATTTATCTTTTCAAGCATAATAGGGAAATCCTCTAATGAGTGATCCCCTACACCACAATTAGTACGGAATTTTAGGTCAGTCCTATCCTTGTATGGATAGTCTGCATGTCGGTGTGCCTCCTTATAACATGTGAAACATTGGATGGGTCGACATGGTCGGTTGTGTCAATTCCTAGAGAATCGACCTCAACCTCCATAGCCTCCATGTCGATTGTCATATCGGCACTCGTATCTTCGACCTTCATATCTTTGATTGTTCTGATCATTTGGCGTGTTGTTTTGCTTATTATTCTGTGCAACTGAATCGGTCTGGTACACTACATGATAATTCTGTTGATTCTTGAGATTTAGATGGCAGTCGACAGTGCTATGATTTTTAGTTTCACAAATTTCACACCATGATGCTTTGCCATTCTTCATATTGAATGGGAAATATTTTGTCGAATGGTCTCCATGCTCTTGGAAAATGTCGCAAAAGCATTTTGTCTACACAAATCGGACGTCCTGTCGGTTGATGTCCTATTGACAGTTGTCTTTTGAATGTCCAGCTATCGAGCACTTCGTGCACTAGATATCCTGACTTTTGAGGTTTAATTCTTTTAATGAATTCTGCACGATCTCAAACTGTTCTTCTAATTTGTGATCAATGGAGTATGCTGGTATGTCGTCATCCATTTCTACTTGGAGAGATTTTCTAAGCGCATCTTCGTAAGCCTTGAATGTCTCCAGACTTATGTGTCAGCAAATTTTCTGTGATAAACCTACAAGAAACCATTGGATTAATAAGTGTTCATCAATAACATAGTCCAATTGGCTAAGAAGGTCTTTCCATCATTTATTGTAATCGTGGACAGTTTCTCCTAGCTTCTGTAATGTTGTATTTAGCTTCTTTGCTGGTAGATGTTTCACATCTGGAGTCTTAAAAAATGAGAGGAATTACGCTTTGACTTCGGCTTTGGTTGCTTGGGGGGTTCTTTTAGAAAAGGTCATGTACCATATTAATGCCCCTTTCCTCAAGGCACCAACGAACTGCGTCATCTTCCTGTCTTCATCCATAACTTGGTTAGCCTCCCAAGTCGACTCACAGATGAACTAGTGTCATCTGGGGTCCTCATCACCCTCATATAGAGGGATGTGTGCTGACCCATGACACATGTTGGAATCACTGTCACTGTCTTCTTCAGGAGGCGGCGGTGGTGGTGGGGGAAGTGGGGTTATTTTCTTATTCCTGTCTGTGGAACTATCATCGATAAAAATCTCGTCGACAAAACTCTCGTTTCCATTGGTTGTTTTAGTTGTCATTTCTTCTTCGACCAGCAGTCGGTTATTGTTGATTTCTTCTGTCGATGTCCAACTGCAATTGTTTGTCCGTAGTTCTGAATGTTCTATGTTCTCCAAAGTTGTATTTGGCAGGGAAGGTGCTCTTTCATGTGTCGATAAAAGTAAGTGGATAGTTTGGTTGGAGGGTATCACTTGAAGCATAATAGATAATTAGATTTATACCAGCGTATGTCTCATCGTCTAGTCAGCTCCATATACCAAAGTCACTAGCTCCTATTCTGCGGTATTCTTCGACAATGGCTTGTATCTGGGTATGCAGATTCGTCGGAGATAGAGGTTTTTCTTCCTGGGGAACTTCTAATTGGAGAGCTTCTCGCTGCTCTATACACAATTCTGCTTCTATAGGGGACACCTCTTATTCCATGCCTTCTTCTTGTCGGTCATGACCTGGCTTTGATGGATCTCTTTTCTGGTTAGTCACCCTAGTACTCATTCCTCTCTGCAGCGCTAAGGATCTTTCTCTTCTTTCTTCCATTCTTTGTATCCTCTTCTCCCTCTCTAATTTTTGGAAGTTTGCCATACCTTTGTGTGACACTGTCCTCTCAATTTCCTTTTTAGGATGAATTCTCATTACTGGTGATTGGTATCTTCCTTAGTCGACTAGAATACACTCCACTTTATCCTGACATATGACCATCTACCCTCCCATAGCCTACCTGATGCTTTAGAAATACCATATAGTTTTGTTTACTTGCTTAGCAAGTATTTCCACTCCCTTTCATTAATGAATTTTTCCCACCTCTTTTGTTTTTCCACCCAGTTAGGGTTTCACGACGGTCCACGAAGTGATGGACGAGGGTCGACAATGTGACCCACTCCTTTCCTGATCAGGAACTTAAATACAAAGGCTGGTAAGGAACACAAAAATTGCTCGGTGAGGTCTGTGTAGAATTTATTTTTTGATGGTTTCCACCGAAGACCTTTCTTCCACTGCTTGCTCCTCGCAAAATTCATTGGTGATCTTTTCGAACCACTCTGACAAGTTTGTTCTTCCTCCTCAAATCAATTTTTCTATTAACTATTGATCTTTACTTCCTTCTAGATTTTTCATCCAGGAGTTTCTTTAGCAGCTGGGGCACTGATTCTACAAACTTCTCATGTGTCTCCGTAAAGAATCTTTCCTTTGCTTGTGCAGTCGTCACTTTGTTTCTCCATGCGTAATTCTGCAAATAATTTTCTACTTTACACTCCCACCAGTTCTTAATCTCTTGTTATAATATCATCTACTTGCATACATCTCAGACATGTACTACCGGCAACAGAACTAATGTTGTAATCTCATAGATCACATAAGGTTACCAATAATACATACTAAAACCTACATACATTACAGAGACCAGAGATAAGAACCAGTAGATAGAATAATAGATTATATTAACATGAGAGGGTCCATACAATACAAAGAACTAAACCGAGTTCTCATCTGGCTCAACAGCCTAATATATATGAATTACAAACAGTTACAATTAACTACATGTTGGTTCACTCAACCGACACAACCTTAGGTGGCCGAACTAATCTCTAACTAGTTGGCTGACCGACTAAATCGACTATCGTTCAAGTCGGCTTACCGACTAGCTCCTCCAACATACTGCTATAATTTTAATATCTTGGTCTTCACCATGACAAGTTTTCTTATGTGTTTAGGATGGATAGTTCCTTGGGGAACCTTCATCCATGTTCATGCAGGTGATGTACTTTGTTTACATGTTCTTTATTATAATTTTAAGTAACATAGTTTACAGTATTTATGTAATGGATGGTCCCTAAGCATGAGAGGCTTAGGGTTTGTAAGTGTATGGTCCTCCATACTAGAACTTATTAATATCAATAAAAAGTGATGGTTTACCTACTTATGCAATGGCATGGAACCACGTTTTGTTTCCCTTAATGTAATTCTTTATGATGCTACATGTTAAATGGCTTCCATGTATCTCTTCAAAGTCCTTTATGGGTATGAGTAAATACGATCTAATATAATTTAGCCATGATTTATATATTATAATGCATGAACTATACTATGCATGCAATATGGTTTTAAGGGTACATGGTTATAATGTTTTATTCCTAGTTGTATGTTATGATCAAAATCTTCTGCAATACCTTAGCCTAACCTAGCTCTAAGGTATAAGCATTTGTAAAGAGCACGTATTATACTTTACTATGGAAGTAGTATTAGCCATATCCCACTATGGTATTATGCCCCTTAACCAACTCCACAAAGGTTCTAGAAAGTGTATACGATGCATGGTTGGCTTTCGATGCAAGGTATGATTTGACATGTTATAAGGTTGGTATAATAATAAAACTCCAATGATACCATGCATAAATTATGTGTTTGGTATTTAAATGATAATCCATGGTTGGATTCACAATGATTTAAGTGGTAATGATTTTGTCCATGCAATTAATTGTAGCTTCGGTTGACATTTAATCATGTCCTAGTTGTGTGTTGGAAACAAAACAAGGACTACGAGGGAGTACATGATTCAATCCCTTCCCTAGACCTGGATGGTGAGATTGATAAATTTATATAGGGTTTTAAAAGAAGCTTTTACACTTTCCTTATGCTTCATTTGGTTATGTTTGTTGGTCAGAGGTTGGTTGAGGCCGAGCTCTGCTATACATAAAAATTTCTCTTATTTGCTGCATTTACAAGAGTTGTTTTCTTTTTTATTGCTACATTAATGGTCATTGTTTGAGGTCAGTGCTTCAAATATTTCCTCAACCGACAATATTTTAGCGCTAGAGATTCAACAATTCGACCAACCCTTTTTGCCATGCGACTAGTGCGTTTTGACAGGTCAACTGAGCTTTCCAGTATGCAATTTATCAAATGTTTTACAGTAGTTTGTTTTTTGTTCAATATTCGTCATTTATTTTAGGTGGTTGAATACTATAAGAGAATAAGGGTGCTCGGAGGAGCTAACCCCTAGGCCTCGTTTCCAAGTGCCAAGGTAAGGTCTCAAAATTTAATAAGTTATTACTGGGTTTTACAATATTTTTATGAAGTGAAGATCACTTATTGTGAATGGAAACATTGCAGCTTCAACACTGCATAAGGAGGCGATAGGGTCACCTCCTTCGAGGCCCACATTTCCAAACGCCTGGGTAAGTCTGCACTCAACTTAGTTTCACAATTTGGTTTTATTTTGATTTTTCTTTTAACTAGTAGTATCCACACTAACCCAACCAATTTGTGGTTGTAACTCACGATGGGCAGAGGCTATGAGGATTCTTCTGGTGGCTCCCATAAGATAAGTAGTTTCTTGTTTTGATTTCAAAAATGGTTTTGTTTAAAACCCTTTTGGGTTTGTGCTCGCTTATAGCATTCAACTTGCCACTGTAATGTAACGAGTACTCTAGTTTTAATTAAACCCCTAGTAGAGTTTGGGGTTCCCTTGACGGGTCTTATTTCCATTGTGTTTATTTCACTTGTATTTGAACTTTTATAGTGGAATCCATCCATGATGGTATTACACCCACTTTGTAATTTATATATATAAATGCATTGTTTATTGGATACATGAAGGAGCGTTAATCTTTGGATGAAAAACACCCCAGTTGTTACAGAGAGAAAATTCCTATGCCTTGGGGTAGACCACAATAGACTAAATGATACTTGAAGTCAGTCCACTTCAATATGCAAGAGAAATAAATGCTTCTAACACTAAGGGATATGGAACATACCTTATTCCGAACAATTGTAGTAAATCCCTATTGAGATTTTCCACCACGCTTGTATCTACAATTCACCCTCAACAACAACGAACAAGGAAAGAATGATATATGTCAAAGAGGTAGGCCTAATATAACCTATATAAATCCAAAATTTATGATCAAATACAACCAAATCCATGGATAAAAAAATTCATAGTCATACACATGTAATGGACAAGAAATGGATATTTCTCTTAATAATAAGCAGAGATAATAGTGGAAAAATTTGTCCGCACCTCATTGAAACGAAGAAACCGAGTCCTCCACCTAGGCCTCCAACAATTCAATCCTCCATCTTACAAGACAATGGAAATCTTGGGAAGAGCAACAATGTGTTCTCAAAGGGAAAAAGGAATGCAGACTCAAGCATATGAAAATGAGGCAAAAATGAACTATAGTTTCATTACTCTCAAGTCCTCTCCTCGTCTAATGCATGCAAGAGGCTCAATATATATCCCTTCAATGGGAAATGAAGGGTTGAGTCAGATCATTTTTAGGATTATGGAAGGGCAAGAGTCAATCTATTCAAGACTCATTGAGAAAAACTCCAAATATTTTTTTTTTGCACATTTTCCAATCTACGTGGGTTACAATCGAGCAAATCGCGTGTACACAAGGATTTTAATCTAAAACCCATGTATGGAAATAAACACATGTTTATTAAGGGATTTCTTGGAACATCAATGTATATTTCAAGCAAGTGGGGACTAAATATTCTATAGAGGGATATGGAAGGCCATAAATGTGCGATCTACCAAGTTTGGTAAAACCAACTATAATAGATGCCCCCTAATGTTTGAGGTCGGAGTAATGAAGACCTAGGTGGAAAAACCAGCCACTCATTAGTACAATACAATGATAAATCTCAACATGTGATTGCAAATATACAATGTGGAAGTCCTAGATACATAAGAGTACAATGGCCATAAATAGTCATAATAGACATATGTTGTAATGCCCATATTAATTAATGATTATTAGTAAGTGATTTTAATTAATATAAACAAAGAAATATATATAATTATTAAGGTTAATTATTAAAGATTTATTATTTAGTTATTAATAAATAATAAACAAAATTATTATTGTCATTACCTTGCCGCTCAATATAAAACTTAGGTAAACCATTTCTAGGGCATTTGGTTAGATGGAATAAACACACCGTTCAAAGAAACTAACACATGTCAAACGGAAATTTTATTACACTACCCAAGAAAAAGAATAACTTAAATTAATAAAAGGGGTGGTGGAAGAAAGGGCGGTGGAAGAAGGAAGGCGGTGGAGGGAAGGAGGTATAAGGGAGTTTTTACGGAAGAACAGGGGAGGATTTTTTTATAGGAAAGAACGGGAGTGAAGAAATTTTTATGGAAGAACAGAGAGGAAAGGAGAAATTTTTGGGATTTACTCCAGGGAGATTTGTATTCTAAGTGAAGGAGGTTGCTATCCATTTTTTTGGTACGTGGGCTCGGGGGCTAGGAAACCCGTAGGTTTCCTAGGGCCAGCAAACCTGCTGGTCGGCAGGGTGGAAAATCAGAGCCGGCAATAAGGCTCCTTCAGGAGCAAGAGAGGGAAAAGCAGGAGCAGGAGCTGGAGCAGGAGCAGAAGCAGGATTCAAGAGCGAAACAAATTTGAGGTATTTCACTAGTAAACCATCTTTTACTGCACAAAATTTAAATGAAAAAAATCTGATGTTGAAATAGATATTTTCTTCACTGTGAAAGATTGACTGAGTGCTCTGCCCGGTAGACAGAGCACTACATAATGGTATCAGAGCATAGGCTCGAACACTTAGACCTAGGCTACCACGACTTCGCATTATTTTAAAACTTACAATAACTTAGAACAAACAAACAAAAAAAAACTTGATATGGAGTAGCATGAACTTTGATTTTTTTTTTATTATTTACTTGCACGAAATTCCGGCTCTTTAAATTACCTGCATGCACAAGCAAAAATGGAAACACCATTAGAAAATATGGTTACATATGAAAACTGCATATATTTATATATATGTGGTTGTATTATATATATATATATATATATATATATCGCAGGAGAGTGTGTTTTAAAAATAATAATAATAATAATAATAATAAATAAAATAACCTGGAACTGTCCAAACGCTGCAACGCGGATGGACTTCATTTCGATCCAGCAACCCTTTCTGGAATAATAGGGATTTATTGCAGTGACATATTCCGAGCACTGTAATCCCAGCCATGGCAATATATGCCAATATGCTCACCATGAGACCGCCTTCCATGAAACTGAAACTGGGCGTTCTTTCCATTTGCATATACAAATTCTGTAAATGTAATGCAGAAACACTCATATATATTTGATGTTAACTTACAAAAAAAAATTTGTGCATAGGGTTTTAACAAAAGCAGCATCTGGTAAATTTATTTTATTTAATGCAAATTCTTTATAAAAGTTAGGCAGAAACCGCCCAGTGTAGAGTCGCTTCGTGGTAGAATTCATCTCTACTAGTTAATTGACCTAGTTGCTTTCAATCACAACTCACAACCCTTGCAAAAGAAGCTTTAATCGCAGTAAACTTTTAATGGAAGCACCTTACCTGATTTTTCCAAACACAAATGAATATATGAAAAATCCACTGTGCGCAGGCTGTAGGTAGGCATGTAAAAACCAGAAGTTTGTAGGAACCAATCTTTTATAAAAGAAAAATATATATATATATAAGTATATATAAATATATATATATATATTTCCAACCCATGAGCAATACGGTTGGAGAAGAGAACATCTGCATCCCAAGCGCAGCCCACAGGCGTGCAGCCACAGGAGCGCAGCCCACGGGGCGCGGCCTGCAGGGAGCTGGGCGCAGCCCGGCCAGCGGCCGTGAGCCCGCGCGAAACAAAAAAAAAACACAAAAACCAGAAGTTTGTAAGAACCAATCCTTCATAAAAATATAAATATAAATATAAATATAAATATATATATATATATATTCAACCCTAGCAGAAACCCTAGCAGACTCTTTAGTATATAGAGTTCTTAAACAAAGCTTTCAGAAGCAAAACAATTCAATATTCAACTACCTCCTAATCTAGGCCGCAATCAGCGCTGCTATCAGAGTTGGAACTCGACACCTGGGAGATCAATTTTGTTCAAAATTGAATAATTTCAGGATTGTCTTATGATTTCATAAGCAAGAGTATGAACCTGTACACCCTGAAAAAAAAGACAGCGTGATCATTTCAATTCCCATGATTATTGTTAATACTTGGACCTGGCAGAAACTTGGCACTTCCAAGCGCTTCTCTTGACACCCACCAAGGTTCTTAACTCTGGTGCATTTCTGAGTGCAATATGATGTTATTTCCGTTGATCCACTTGTACTGGATCTCAACCCTCGGTCTTGTAAACTCGTTAACCCTCCTTTATACACCTGTCGATCAATCTACTCTACGCTCAGCATCCGTTGATTACTATGTATAGAGCTTCTATTCGACCTCTACGCTTTTTAAACATTGAATTTCCTGCAATTCTATACAAGGTATCAACATATCTCCCTCGCTCAATAAGAAATTCGATCAATATGCTCACAAGAATGATTCAAACAAAGAATTGCTTTCTATTTCCATCATTGAACTCAAATACTCAATTACCCTACACACAATGTAACATACGATAAGTCTCTCTGTGTATATCAATAAGAAATTAACTCTGTAAACCCAAAATACAGAAATTCAACCAGTTTATTCAAAATAAAAACCATCGTCTGGCAGGTATTGGGACATGGCGGCCTTTGACTGGATATCACAGTCAAGCTAAAGGCGAGTGCAATCTAACTAAAAACTGTTCGAAGCGGGTGTATTGTAGGGATTAGGCTTCAACGATAGCATTCAGCCAAATGGCCTCCGCGCGCGAGGAAGGAGAGACCCCCTTTTGTTGGGGGGCACCCTGCTAGGGAGTACTGGAGGAGGGCATGCATGCAGCCCGTCTGGCATGCATGCAGCCCAGCCTTTCTCGTGGGCCCTTGGCCTTGCTACGTGCGGTTATGTCATGCAGCCAGGCTTCCTCACCACACCATACCTTTCACGATTTTTCTTAATATCTTACATTGACGGTGGAATAACCAGGTAAGGGCGCGTGGCCTCTTTCATGCACAGGGTAAAATACCAATTAATGGATAAAGAGAATCAATTAAATTAGGATTAAATGTTACGTAGGGTTTGATTTTTTTTTATTTTATAGTTTTATTATGTTTTAATTTCTGAATATATTTTAATTTAAATTATAAATAAATTAAAACATTATTCCTAATATGTAATTATTTAAATAAATCTTTTTATTATTATTATTATTAATTTATTATAATTATATAAATTA
>LPNX010402024.1:0-23853 GCA_001517045.1 Pseudotsuga menziesii
AATAAGAGAGCGGTTTAAGTACTGCATGGAGGGTTGCGTGCAACATTATAACATAATTCAAAGACGCCATTGAATCGTTGTAGGTGCTGACAAAGGTGAGAGGATCAGACGAGAAATGTTGTTAGAGGATATTAGATGTATATTAGGATATTATTTTTTTTTTTTTTAAATTGCCTGCCGTCGCTTAAGCGACAGTTCTTGATGTCGCTTATCCGACGGTTTCTCTCTATAACCGTCGCTTAAGCGACGGATCCTCCATCTTTTTTGCAATATTTTTTTTAAAAAATTGACTAACCGTCGCTTATCCAACGGACCTTCTGTCGCTTAACCGACGGCATGAAGGTTATTTTCTCAAAAACATTTCACTACCGTCGAAGATATCCTGTCGCTTAACCGACGCTTTAAATTTAACTGACGGTTACTAAAGTGTCGCTTAACCGATGGTTACTTAAGTGTCGGATAACCGATGACAAGTTTCCGACACTTAAAAAAAAATCAAAGTGTCGTACATGCGACAGGAAAGTGTCGAAAATCCGACATGACGGCCGTCGGATTTTGGGTCGAAATGTAGTAGTGTAACATCGTCCTCGATGTTACTTATTCCTCATCGTCTGCAACCTCTTGGAATAGATTTGGGTATGCTTCCTACATCTTACTTTCCAGTTCCCAGGTAGCTTCTTCAGGACTAAGGTGCTTCCATTGCACCTTCAGCTGTCCAATTGTGCGGTTCCGCAGAGTAATTTCCCTCCTCCCGAGGATATAGTCCAGTTCCACCAGAACTTCCCCTTCTAGTTCTACCTGTACAACGTTCCAATCAATCACATGAGTAGCATCATGAACATACTTTTTCAGAACAGAAATATGAAAAACATTGTGCAATTTTAAGTTAGGTGGTAACGCTAGCTGATATGCAACTTGACCAATTCTAGATAAAATTTCAAACGGACCACAGTAACATGGCGCTAATTTTGCACAAATCCCTAGTCTTAGGGAGCTCTTCTTTGGTCTTACCTTTATGAACACGTGCTCACCCACCTGGAACCCTTTAGGAGTTCTTTTTAAATCTGCTTGGCTCTTTTGTCGATCCTGGGCAACCTTCAAGTTCTCCTGCACTTGTTTTACATTCTGTTCCATTTCTTTTAATAATTCGGGTCCCAACACTAATCTATCTACTGGATTATTCCAGGAGATAGGAGTGTTACATTTATGCCCATACATAATTTCAAAAGGACTGAACTTAGCTAATGATTGATAGTTGTTATTGTATGCAAATTCTGCTAAATGCAAGTAATCCTCCCACTTACCTGGCTGATCCTTGACATACATTCTTAACAAATCTTCCAACACCTGATTAAAACTCTTTCAGTCTGTCCATCCATCTGAGGATGGAAAGAGGTGCTGAAATTCAGTGTTGTGTTTAATCCCTTAAACAAGGATTTCCAAAAATTCCCTGTGAATTTAGGATCCCTGTCTGAAATAATAACCTTCGGTACACCATGTAGCCGAAAAATTTGCTTTAGAAAAATGTCAGCTATGTTTGCAGCCTTGTAAGTGGTTTTAACAGGAATAAAATGCGCTGCTTTATTTAATTTATCTACTACCACCATAATTGAATCATTCTGATTTTGATTTCTGAGTAATCCAGTAATAAAATCTAAGCTGATTATTTCCCATTTCCAACTAGGAATAGGCAAAGGTTGCAATAACCCAGCTGGATGTTGATGTTCTGTTTTCACTTGTTGACAGTCCAAACATCTAGCTATATACTCAGCTACTTCAGATTTCATATTAGGCCAGAAATAATCTTTTCTTAACATGGTGGCAGTCTTTTGGTAGCCTGGATGCCCTGAGTAAGGGGTTTTATGAACTTCATCCAGAATCAGCAATTTAACCTTAGGCATATACATTCTGTCTTTAAACAATAAAAATCCATCTTTATTTAGACTATAACCTTTTATTAAACTTTATGTAGGTTCTTCTTTAGTTGTAGCTTGTAATTTTTGATAAATTTCATCCAATTTTATCCCTTCAGTCAACTGTTCATTTAAATCAGAAACATAAGTACTGATTGCTATTGTAAAATTCAGCTTTGCATTTCTGCTCAAAGCATCAGCCACCTTATTTTCTTTTCCTTTTATGTGCTGAATTTCGAAATCGTATTCACTTAAGAAGGATAACCATCTTGCTTGCCTTGCATTTAAGTTGGGCTGATCTAAAAGGTATTTTAGACCCTTATTATCAGTCATTAAGGTAAATTTTCTGCCTATTAAGTGGTGTTGCCACATTTTTAAGGCATGAATAACAGCAGCAAGCTATAAATCATAAGTGGCATAATTTTTTTCATGGATCTTTAACTTCCTGGACTCATAGGAAATAACATGCCCATCCTGAGTTAGCACTCCGCCTAGACCATCATTACAAGCATCGGTGCATACCACAAAATTCTTATTAGGATCTGCTATTCTTAGAATAGGTGCAGTTGTTAATAAAGTTTTTAATTTCTTGAAGCTTTCTTCACATTTTAAATTCCAATCAAATTGCTTGCCTTTATTTTGCAAGGAAGTGATTAGATTAGAAATTTTTTAAAAACCTTCGATGAATCTCTGGTAATAACCGGTAATTCCCATGAAGGACCTAACGTCTGTTATGTCTTTTGGTACTGGCCAATATTCGATTGCCCGAATCTTTTCAGGATCCACTGAAATCCTTTCCTTAGTCACTACGTGACCTAAGTATTGGATTTCATCCTTAAAGAAATCACACCTACTGAACTTCGCAAAGAGTTGTTGCTCTCGCAGTTCTTGTAATACTATCCGTAAGTGTTCCTTATGTTCGGCTTCATTTTTAGAATAGATTAAGATGTCATCGATGAATACGACAACAAATTTATCTAAATATTTATGCATTATGTTATTCATTAGACACATAAAGACAGCTGGGGAATTAGTAAGCCCAAATGGCATTACTAAAAATTCGTAATGTCCATACCTTGTTCTGAAGGCTGTCTTGAAAATGTCCTCTTCTTTAATTCTCACCTAATGATACCCTGATCGCAGGTCTATTTTTGAGAACACCGTAGCTCCACGCAGCTGATCAAATAGATCATCTATGCGGGGCAATGGATATTTGTTCTTAATTGTCATTTTATTTAGCTAACGGTAATCTATGCAAAGTCGCATAGTTTCGTCTTTCTTTTTGACAAAGATTACTGGTGCTCCCCAAGGGGACACACTGGGTCCAATATACTTCTTATCTATTAACTCCTTTAACTGTGATTTTAATTCATTAAGTTCTAAAATATTCATACGATACGGAGCTTTCAAGCTAGGTACAGCACCTGGTACCAGCTCTATTGTGAAATCCAGTTCCCTCCTGGGAGGTAATCCTGGAATTTCCTCCAGAAAAACATCAGTAAATTTGTTTAACACAAGAATATCCTCTATTTTTACTTTATCTTTTTCAGATTTACTCACCTCATCTGTAATAGTTACAGCATACGCTTTACACCCTTTCCTGACTGCTCTTTTGAGTTGTAAGGTAGAAATCTGCCTAATTACAGTTTTCCTAGGAATACCTTTAACTGTTACAGGCTGCTCATTATTATTTACACACGTAAAGGTTTTATCAAAACAGTTTAAAACTACCTTATGCTTTTCTAACCAGTCCATACCAATAAGTATTTCATATGAGCCAAGTGGCAAAACATTTAATTTAACAGTAGTTTTAAAATCATTCATATCTAAAGAACATTCCTTAACATAACAGATTACCTTTCTTTTTGCCCCAGTGGCTAGTTGAACTAACCAGGAGTTATCAAACTTTTCAACAGTCAGATTACGCTTTTCTACTATCTCAGGTGAAATGTAACTAAGACTAGCACTTGGATCTATTAAAATAGTTACAGGGGTTTTGTTAACCATACCTTCTACTTCCACTATGGAAGTTTGATAATGAGCTTGGCGATTCTCCAACGTTGCATTGATTCGGAACATAGTCCTGGAAAAATCTCCAACAGTCATTTCATCTTGTATAGTATGAATATTGTTGTTTGGCTTCTTCCAATTTGGACAAACTGAAGCATAGTGTGGGCCATTGCACTCCCAACACTTAATAGGCTCCTTCCATTCGAAATTCTTAGTGAAATTTCCATGATTATTAGAGGCTTCCTTGCCCTTGAAGTTATTGGAATTATTAGAATTATTAGAAGCACCATTTATGCTTCCCTAGAAGTTCTTACCATTAGAATGGTTTATGTTCTTGTTATTCCTGAAATTTTTCTGGGGTACAAACTCTTTTTTCTTGAACTCAGGTTGATTACTATTCTTTTCATCCTTCTAGTTGGCTATTCCTTCTTTCTTTTTGTTCTTTTCAAAACAGAAATTAGCCTTCTGCATGGATTCTTCCAGAGTTTTGGGGTTATCATATTCGATTCTGTCCTTTATATGATATGTCAGATAGCTGAGAAACCGCTGTACTTTAGGTTTCTCATCAACTAAATATGGCACATACCTTAACAGACTTAAGAACTTACTATTTAATTCCTTCATAGTCATGGATCCCAGCTTTAACTCATAAAATTCCTTGGCCCTTTCTTCATAGTATTGTTCGGACAGAAACTTCTTCTTGAAGTACCTTTTAAAGGTACTCCAATTGACCTATTTTTCTTTGATCCACTTGACCCTTTTCAGATCCTGCCACCATATATCTGCCTTTCCAGAGAGATTATAGATGGCCATTCTTGCCTTCAGCTGGTTTGAATAGTTATATATCTGAAAATATTTTCTCATCCCAGATAACCAGGATTCTGCCTCTTCTCCTTTTTCAGTTTCTCCATTGAAAGTTGGGGGTTTTATTTTTTTGAACTCGCCGGAAATCTCTTCATAAGGCCTATACTTTTTCTTTCTCTTATACAACTCAGCCTCGCTACTGTCACTAGTAGAGTAATAGCTTTGTTGTTCCCTGAATCTTTTAGATGAGGAACTGCTATCAGCTTTAGTTAGTTTCATCTTTTTAGATCCTTTCTGATGGCTAGCTTCCTCAGATTCAGATATTTTGCTTCTCCCTTCAGTCTGAAATTTTTCTATCAAAATTTGATTTAACTCCTCTTGAGTTTTCAGAATCCTTTCATTGTCCTTCTTGACTGATTCCATTTTAGTCTTCAAATCCTTTATAGTTTACATCAGTTCTGAAGAGTGAGCAGTTATCTCTTCTAACACAGGCTCTCTAGACATCTGTCTTGTCTCGACGTTTGGGGACTCCTCCTTAGCATATTCTCCTAACTTCTCCATACCTGTCTGTTAGATTCAAAAAAAAAAGAAATTTGTCTTCCTTTCACACAAAACAAAATACAGGTTACTATGTTATTTTTACCATTCTACGGGAACTAGTTGGGCCACATCAAGGCCTAGTATTTGAACCATGCTCTGATACCACATGTCAAAACCCCAAAAATTCTGAAAAAATTAAAATTTTCAAAATAGCATATTTTCTTATTAACTGTAATCATTAACTGTTTGATTAGTTTATGTTACTAGAATTGTAACTGAATAATCTTTTGATTATACTTAACTTTAGAAAAAAAAAATCTTTCCCGTTACTGATTTTTTTTTCTGTTTGCGACACAAGGTGGGTTTGTCATGAAGGACTGAGCTTACTTAGCTTCTGAGCTAACGCAGCCGTTTTCTTCTATTAAAGGTAACAGGTAAGATATACTGGTCACTGATAGCAAGTCTCGGAAGTTCAGAATACGATTTGTTGTATATAAATTATTTAATGAAAGTACATACATGCTAGACAGATTTACCATGCTTCTACACGTAAAACTTTTACTATGTTTCTTTGAGATCTATTACTAGAGAAATGAATTCTACTCAAATAGATGACAATTAACTTCTTTATCCAGAAGAATAGAGTTTAACAATTCTTCAGAGAATGAACCCATTTAAATGCTCATACTGAAAGAAAGTGTAAAATGTAATAATTACATTTTACTTAATCAGTTAGCATGATAGAAAATTCACAACAACAAAGATTTGAATTTTATTAATCATAGTTACGGTAACATGCCATGTTTAGATTGCACCATGTTCAGATTTTCAACTGTTGTTGTAATTGATAAGATAATACAAGTTTTGATCTCTACTTTTCTTACTTTAACATGTACAAGTTTATTGTTTGATTAGAATCTTCCCTTAATAGTTTAAGGGTTTGCACTATTTTAGAATGCTACTCTATTTCCAATATCGACCTTTGGATAGAAACCAATTTACTTTTAGGATCAGTCTTAGACTTATCATAATTACCCCTTTATGAGTTTTCAAAACTATACTGCCAACAAAAGAGGTTAAATATATCCAAGCTACCTATCATACACTAATTTATAACATTTTTCATAAATTCTAGAGCTTAGAAAGTGACAAAAGCATATTTGTCACCACAAGGATTCTAAGACTAATAGAAAGGTTGTTAATCTATTAACAAGTATCAAAGATGTGAATTAGAGTAAACCAAATTCAAATTGATGAATAACATAATTTAAATAACCACCAATTATATACCTTAAAGACAAGTTGTGTCTCTTATGTTCATTTGAGACTAAGGTAATTGGCAAAATAGTGATAAGTTTATAACAATCATATGGGATCTCAACACTATGATTTTGTTGGAAAATCAAATCAATGGTGATTTCGTTGTGGAACATTAGGACTCAACCCACTGCATGCAAAATATTAAAGATATTACGTGGTCACTCCTCGGCCATGCATACGTGTTATAAGACAGTTGACCCAACCCTAGTCGTCATTCTCCTTTGCATTCGGCCTTTGGCCGCTCTGCAAACCCTCCTGCTCCATTTTTCCGTCGCGTTGTCTGCTGTCTATCCTCCTGCTGCTCCAGCTCTTCGTTAGTCCATTACTGCACTATGTGTAGAGTTTAAGGTGTAAAATATCTTGCTTCTTATCTCTGTGATACCTCCATTGTTAACTCGAGCTCTTGAATAGTGATAAACCTTACCTTCCTTCGTTCCAAATGGCATGAATCTTCCTTCAAGGTAGCGTGACTTACACTGTTTTCAAACTGCGTATTATTTGCATAGAAGGGACAATGCAGCTATAGGGTTTTCCATTCCCATCGTTTAGTTGGAATTCTTGTACTATCAGAGGTCGAGAGTGTTGTAATGTTACTCCATTGTCATCGAGTTGCAGGTTTCTGGCTTAATCCGGTCGCGGCATCACTGTGGGAGATGGCCCACTGCTCAGGTAACTATATATATTTGATTTATTCGATATTGAATTTAATATTTAAGTTAATTCTTTTCTTTTACATTACTATAGTAACTAACAGTCGGTTGTTAAATGGTCCTTGCAGATACGCCTGCTACCTTTCTCTGCAAACAACAAGGATGAGGGTTACGGCAACACGGGCCACGGCAAGCCCTGGTCTCTTCACGGCTTGTCCACTTTGTGTGAATCCTTAAAGGATTACGATGGGTTGGTCATTGCGGCCCTTCTTGACCTTCATAGATTTTAGTTGTTTGTTTAATGTTAAACATTTAGGGTTAATACCCTAGCTCTCTTACAGAGCTCTCCGGCTTCGACCGTGAGTGTAAAATATTGTTTGTAATTGTTAAAGTGGTTATACTGACAGAACAGGCTGTAAGCCTTCGGGTGTAAATGCTTAATACGGCCATGGAGTTATGAACAAGACTAGGTTTCACCATGTCTTTACTTTTGTATTTCTAAGACTGATAAGGTTTATCCTTGGTTATTTTGCTTATTTCAAAAGACTGTTGGCCGTTTTACAGTCCTTCCTTTTATTTATATTAATGTAAATGCAGAAGTTAATTTATAACAAGCTATAAGGAAATATACTGATAACTCCACTGTGTATTGCTTTCCTTATATAAATTTAATTCTTAAGGGTTTTAACCCTAACCGACAGTGAAAGAAGTAACTCCATTATTTATTCTTATATAATCCTGTTAAGTTCAGAAGGTATTTTATGTAATATTTAGGGTTACTTACTTATGTTTGTAATAATAAATATGCTCGATTAAAAGCATACTGTCCATCTTTTGTTTATTTCCTGCACAAAAATGTATTTGTTTGTTCACTCCTTAATAAGTTCTTTTCATTGAGGTTTCTATATCAAGTTATAATTTTAACTTCCTTATAAATAAGGAAAGGTAATTACTGAAGCATAGTTCATACTCCATTAGATACATAGTTTATACCCTGTTAATAACATAGGGTTTTAAATCTTTCTTTTAATTTAAACTGAATACTGTCAGTATACTTATACTCAATGCAACCAGTAAGAGTAATTTCAGAATCTGTTAGCAGTAATGAAATACTACTTATGTTAATAGTGATAATATTCTTATATTACATAAATAAATTACTTAGTACAATTACTACCATATCTTTCTGTGAATAATATAGTTTTTGTATTAATAACCTGGGTGTAAATCCACCAATTTATCTATATAAATACTCATTAATTAACTTTGGTGTAATTTACACCATACTGTCTATTTTCTTTTATAATTTATTTACTTTCTTAACTACGATAGTAATTATATAATTTCAGCATTTAACTTCATTTCTATCTATGATTATCTTATGAGCAGACATATTAATATTTGTTCAGAGTATTTACTTAGTTTATTTTATAATACTTTTGGAAATGGTTTTTATTATTTGAATCTTCTGTAGTTTATACATTACTATTTTGTTCTGTTGTAATTAGTTTGTTTCCTTAGTTATAATGTTTACTTATAAATGTTCTGTAAGTACGACTATTAACATGTTTAAACTCTGACTAAAAGAATGATAGCTCAGTTACTTATTCTTGTTTTGAGTTTACTTTTAGAATGAATTTATCTAAATACAAGAGAGGGAACTATTTAGTAACACAGTATAAATTCTAATCTAACTTCCACTATCTATCCTTTACAGTAGAATTTACTGGAACAAACGAATACAGTACTAGGATGTAGTTTTTAAGACTATAAGAAATAACTTATGAAATGTAAGACACTTATAGTTACTCGGAGTAACTAAATCAAAAAAAGCTCAGTTCAGAAGGATACTACTTCTCAATACCGAGATACTGTGCTGGAGTATGGTCTAGTGAACCCAGATGTGGAAAAACACAGTAATTCTTTAATTTCATCAACAGATTAACTACTAATAACTTGAGATATTCACATTACTAAACTAGCTAACTCTTATGTCATATAATATAAACATAACATTCATTCATTCATACTTATTAAAACATAAATAGATAAGTGACAGAACCTGTTTAAACTGGGACAACAACAGCAATGGGAGGCCGTTCCTCCCTACCAACTCCTGGAGAGCGCTCAGACAACGACTCCTTAGGACCCCCGAGCTTTCTCTGGTCTCCCTAGCTGGAACTAGGTGCAGCAAAGTCAGATACTAGTCTTCAAACTCAGTATTAACTCAGAACTATCAGTCAGTTCTCTCAGCCAAATAGCTGTAATGAAATCAAGTTACTGCAGCAATCCTCTTAGAACAACTTCCTTACTGTAAATCCCTCTTCCTCAATGCATTTCCTGAATAACATTCACCTGAATGAATTCTCTCTGGAAAATATATGAGCATCCTCAGCTCTCTTCATTGAGTACTTTTAAAAGATTGCCTAGGTCTTTTTGGGTTAACTGTCATTTAATGAGCCACCTGCTCTGATTCCACTTTCTTGGGGAATCATGACCCCAAATATAGGGAAGTTGCCACCTGCAACTTAGGAAGTGTTTGAGGATGCTGCCACTTGTCTTTTGCCTTTCCACCTAGTTCCATCCACCAGTTTGACCAGTAACCTCTTTTTAACAGCTCTCCCATGCTGTTGTCTCCAAAATTTATTTATTAATAATAAAATATTCTGAATTACACTCCATTTCTGTTGACTCTGCTAAGTCATCAATTCCTACTTAGCATTAAATTTAACATAATGTCTTAGGAATATAATAAAACAATTTACATAATTTTACAAAATTGGGGTATGTGACAGGTTTATCTAAAATGTTTCTTCTACCTCTGTCACAGGTTAATAGTATAATTTACAAAATGAAGTACTGCACAAAAGTAATAGCCTATTTACTTGAATAACTTGTTAATATAATCACCTACTATCTGTAAAATATTTGGCTATTTCCTTTCTAGTTTTTTTACAACAATAATCTAGTTAAACAATAAACTTAACTAACAGGATATTGTTCTTCTCTGATAACAACTACATACATAAATAGATTACTGCATAATACCTTGGTTCATTTCAGGTTTCTAACATATCTATATTCTATTTAAATACACTGCCTGTGTTGGAGTACAGTATGGTCCACTCCAGATGTGGAAAAACATAGGTTAGGATTATTTTTCATCAATTTTAGAATCAGTTCTTTTTCTTTCAATAAACTAAAAGATTACTAACACTATCAAATCACAACTAAACATTTAACATTCCATAATCAGTCTAGCTCCCATTTAAACATTTAACATGATGAAATTAAAATACTGTAGAACTTGGTTAAGCTAGACAACAACAGTGTTGGGAGGTTGTTCCTCCCTACCAACTCCTGGAGAGCGCTCAAACAACGTCTCCTTAGGACCCCCAAGCCTGTTCCTTGTCTCCTTGGCTGAGAACTAGTGGAGAAAGAAAACAAAATACTAGTCCAATGACTCAGTAATCACTCTGCGCTCAGCAGTAAGATCCTTCAGCTGAAAAGCTGCACTATATTACTTTCTACAGTTAACCCCTCAAACACCTTCCACAAATTCCCTTGCCATTGAAATCCTTTGAAGTACATTCACTTGAATGATCCTCTTCTTGGAATGAGCAGCCTCAGCTCTCTTTAATGGGCATTTTTATTAAGATTTCCTAGGTCTTTTTGGGCCAATTGTCATTAATTGAGCCACCTGCTCTGATCCCAGTTTCTTGGGGGATCATGACCCCAAATGTAGGGAGGTTGCCACCTACAACATTGGAAGTGTTTGAGGATTCTACCACTTGTCTATTTGCTCTCCACCCAATCTCCTCCACCAACTTGACCAGTAAACACTCTTTTAACAGCTCTCCCAAGCTATTGTCTCCACTTTTATTTATTTATAATTAAAATATTCATAATTACATTCAACATCCTTGACTCTGTTGAGTCATCAATTACAACTTAGCATAAAATTTAACATATTATCTTGAAATAAAATAAAAAATGATAATATTATTTTTGCAAAATTGGGCCATGTGATAGTATCAATTAACTGTAGAGACATAAATCACAATATTTGAAAACATCATAGATCGCATCACAGACAAAGAAAACATAGAGTTTCCAACAACATTCTTATCATATTAACTTATGTAGGTCAAAATACATCCTAAAATACATCCTTTGGTCGAAAGCCTCGAATAAAAACCACTGATTACAAAACAAGCCACAAAGGATACTAATTCTCTTGCCCTTCCTAAGATGATATCTATCACTACATCCCTAACTTTATTTATAGGATTTTTCTTTTACAAAATGTTCTACATTAAACGACTCTTTAAGTAACTTGGACTAAAATTAAAATTAATTCGACCAAGACGACCACTTGTTGACATCTTCCTCTTGCGCAGGTTGACTTGCGTCATGTCGACATATTCCTTCATGTTGCGCCTTGTGCACCTAAACCCCTTGCCAAGAACTAGAGTGTATATTTCTTTTCCAGAATTTGAGGAGGACACCTTGAAAATTTGGATGCCCTAGTTTCTCTTGGAAACAGTGGTAGGTCTAAAAGTGAAAACCATCAGAATGAAAAACTGATTCAATAGAAAGACTCTCCCTCCTAGGGGGGAGTTGAATGGAAATTATTTTTTGGTTGATCTATGGAGTGAGGTCTTCATAATAGTGAACCCTATCTTCTTGGATTGTAGGATTTGTTGCACAATCTCTTCTTTCAAGTTCGCTTTGATACCATACTAAGTTTTCTATTCAAATAGAAAAAAGGGGGCATTGAAAGAATAACAATCACAATGGAATGAAATAGAAGAAAAATATTTATCCTACAAAACTCTCATGGGGAAGAAAACCCAACAAAACTTCCTCTAGATAGACTTCACCTAATTACAGTGTATGATCCAAAGAACAAGACTAGACTACTTCCTCTCCTCCAAATGGATTGTTTCTTCTCTCTCTAGTGCAACTGCTTGAGTTATGTGTGTGTCAAAAAGAGTGAGGAACCTATTCTATTTATACTAATCAATGGAGAATCCTAATAACCCAACAGGGCAGAATTCTCCTCCTAATGAGGGATGACTTGTATTGGGAGACTCAAAAATACATTTTAATAATACTATTGTGGGTACTACTGACCCAACTTGCAATGAAGGTTTTACCTCAAGACTTTACATGACCAATTACATCAATGACAACCCTAATCGAATGAACAACATATCCAAAAGAGGTAACAACAATAGTAATACAAAGTAGAATATCTTCCACAGTTACATTTTTTAACACAATAGACTTATTGTTAATGATGACTTTACAAGTGTGGACATGGTAGATCATGGCGTAAAGTAAATGGTTATCATATGTGTTACAGAGAAAACTTCCTATGGCTTGAGGTACCACAATAGACAGAGTAACCGTAGAAATCAATCATTTCCCATATTCAAGAGAAACCAAACATATAACACTAAAGGATATCGAAACATACCTTATTCTAGATGGTTGATGTAGATCCCCGTTGAGTTTTTCCACTCTTGCTTGTATTAGCAATTTGCTCTCTCAACATTCAGCAAACAAAACAATCATGCTATATAATTTTGTTAGACCTAATCTAGCATATATAATCAATATCACATAGGAATTTAAAAGCATCCATGGATTCAATACTCATTTAAATACACATTATTGGATAGGAAAATATATTTCTATTAATATAAATCAGATATTACAATAGTGACAACCTCTGTCGGTACGTCTGCGAACCAGATAAACTAAATCCTCCACCTAGGCCTCCATCACTTCAATCCTCCATCTCTCGATAGCAAGCTCACAAACAAAGGTAAGGTTGGGGAGAACACAAAGTGCTCCAAGGGACAAAGGGATGCAGGCTCAAGTATAAACTCTGGCAACAATGTACTATAGTTTTCTTGTGCTTCAATTCCTCCCCTTTCAATGTATCCAAAGGGTTCCTTATATAGTGCTTCAATGGGGTAATGGAAGGTTAAATCTGAGCAATCTCAAGGCATATGGAAGGCCAAGAGACAAGTGACTCAGATCCACATCAAGGAAAACTCCAAAACTATTTGGACTTTTTCACACATCCCTATGTATGTGGGTTTGAGGGTCATATCCGTGTATATACGCGAGAATAGGTTTCAAAGTCACGTATAGCAAATAATGCATATTTCTAGGGATGATATTTGAAACATCAAAGGTACAAAAATGGTCCATGGGGTCCAAAGAGTCTATAGAGGGACAAGGAAGGCCATAAAGGTGTGATCCACCATGTGTGGTAAAATTATCTGTAAGAGATGCCCCCTAATGTTTGCGATTAGAGGAGTGATACGATGGCCAAAATACATTATAAGTCCATCCGAGAAGTGGAGTGATGAAGAACCAGGTGGAAGAACCAGCCATCCAACAGTATAATACAATAATCAAACTATGCACATAACTGCAAGTAGATATAGCAGTCCCAGATACATAAGAGTACAATGGCCATGAATAGGCATGATACAAAATATGACATGTGTGGTCATCCCCACGTACAATATAGATAGATCAGAATCTCCATGATGAAGATATACAAAGGATCATGATCTCCATGAATGTTGAAGATATATAATGGATCAAGATCTCCATAATGGCTAAAGATATCTTACATACACTGGAATCAAGTCACGAGAGCTGAAATATCATGAACACTGGCACAATCAAGGAGGTATCATATATGGAATGCCACCAATATGGAAGGTATTCTACACAATCTGCTACGAGTACATGTCCCACTATGTGAATAGAGGTGTCGAGGTCGAACATAGTAGTCCATCGTCTGATTACCGGTCATTGATGTATACCATTAACAGACGTGAGATCACCCACCAATAATGAAAATGGGAATCAAGGTACTAGAATGAAAACTAACAATTGTGAATAAATGCGTTGAGTTCCAACACTTGAGAGAATCCATCGATCAGGGGACATTGATGTATTCCCAAAAACTGTCGATGGCGAGAGAACCTGCTAATGATGATTGCAAGTCTCAAGGCACTCAAAATGACTCTAGATTCCTATCCCAGAATAAATGATATGAATTCAATGGTATGAAATCCACTAGAAGGAGGGCATTAATGCATCCCTCATCATCCAACACGAGGTACTCAGCAAAGCTATATAATGTGGAAGGACTCGATCATAATGTGCATGAACCAGTATTAGTACCGAGAATGGTCGACATGCAAAGTCCAGAGAACTGATTAATGGTCGAATCAGGTCTCAACTTCCTTCTAACAAGAGCATAAAGGTGAATGGTGACTAAATGTAGGCAACATAGACTCAATATACAAAACTGGGACATCTCTACAACACAGGAGGCATCGACAAAGGCTCCATAGTGACTGGAAGCTTAACCAGTCAGTGGAGATAAGCTCAGAGAAATGAGTACAATTCCTAAAGTCAAACTATTAACCTAACCAATGAATGTGATATACAGTGCTCTATTCGAAGGAGACATGAATCAACTGCTACTAAAGAAAACATCTTTTCCTGTTCGGCTTTTTGGTTTTTTGATTTTTTTTTTTGGACCTTTTCAAATATTTTGAAAAGCTTGAAAAAGAATAAAAGTGCTTTATAGTTATAGACTAGGAGGAGAGGAGTGTCAAGGGGAAAAAAAACTAGTTCCAAGCAATGGAACATACCTATGCTCAATGCAAGGAAACATGTGTAGTATAACAACACTCGGGGGAAGGTCCCCTCCCGGTAAAAAAATGGGGAATCAAGCTGCAAAGGATATGTAAAATGGCTCTGCATGGCTAGACATGAGACAAGATAGAGATATATAGCTGATAATAGAAGTCAGGGAAGCCAGCATAAGGCTCAATAAGGCAAGAAAAACTCATGATAATACAATTACAACTTGACATAAGGGAGTCCTGGGGAAAAAGGCCAGCAAAAAGATCAAGAGGAGTATGAGGCTCTTGCGCAAAGTCATGGCGATACTATACAAAGGACTCCCACACACTAAGGTAAAAATGTCAACATGGGCACCAAATGAAAAACAAGAGCTAACTAGGGAACCCATGTATGGTCAAGCTCTACCATTCACATCATGTCACTTCTAAAAGCAACAAGGAGGTTCCGTGACAAGATGGAATGGGTTCGTACCTAAGGTTATAATGAAACAGTCATAAGGTCCTGCAAGGTGCAAATGGATGTGAAACCTAACCTATATGCCAGTTTAGACATAATACCTGAAATCGGCACGAACGGATCAAAACCATGGTCAAAACGGCACTCGAAATGTACTCCTACATCATCAAATTAGTCCAAAACGGTCCAAAATGATCAGAAATAGTCCAAAACTATAGAAAGTGGATAAAAAATTTCAAAAAATTCAAACTTCTTTATAAATAGTAAAATATTTAAAAATTCAAAATCATTTGAAATTTTTACCGATTGGATCTCAAAACTTCCAACATGAATTTTGGGAGCTTCATTCGGCAAAATTCGACACCGTTTGTTCTCGGTAACTCCTCATGTCCTCCTCTTCCTATTTCATGCAATTTTTTTTAATTTCCATGGTCAAATTCAATTTTTAGGCCAATCTAAAATGGTCATTTTGTCCCACATGGATATTAGGGTTTTTTCTGCGTATAGGGATGGCCATACGCAGAAAAACCTCCCAAAACCGTGTACATATGCGGCTGTTTTGGAAACAGTCACATATGTGGCCGCACACAAGGTTTTTTAAGGTATATAATGACCAAAAATTACTTTTTATGTGTAGGATCGTTCTAAAATGGAGAGAGAGGGAACATGGAGATATATAAGAGGCTATTCCAGTTGACTTAATGGCTCAACAAGCTCTACGTGCATGCGGTCTATATAAGTTTTGGTGTCTTGGTAGCCTAAGCACCAAACCAAGACTCCTGCAGGTGCTAGTAGACTACTGGGATCTAGACTTAGAATCTTTTCATATCAACGGTATGTCTCTCACTATAGAGGTTGAGGACATATATTTTATTACTATATTATTACGATGGGGAGAGGTGGTAAACTTACGCTCTCACGGGCCCAAAGGTTGCTTTACCATTGATGAGTACATTGCAGTATATTGTTTTTCAAACACGAAAAAGGATGGGAGTCAAATCCCAACAAACTCCATCCAGGTACTAGTACTGAATGCCATACTATTGGCACTCAACAGGATAGCCGGTCTAGCTTCACTCCACCATGCCTCACGACCATTGATGTTCTATGCGGTGGAGTGTATGAGACCCACAGTGTATGACTGGAGCATTGTGCTATTGAGTAACATGAAGCATTATCTCAGTGACTGCAAGATGGGCAGGGTGAGAAACTTCGGTTTTGGCAGCATACTGAGCACGTTCTTCTTTGAGCAGGTACCGGGGCTAAGCCCTAGAGTGGACATTCCTCCACACAGAGTTTGAGATCTGACCCAGCAACATTGGGCAAATGTTATATGCAGACTAAGCAGAGGTAGGGTGGCTAACCCCTACCCAGTGGAATTCTTTCCATGGTGGCAGTGGTAGATTATTGCCATCGATGACTATCCCTATGCGGGAATAGATTTTCGGGGAGATCCGGACATGCCTCTACCACCAGGAGCGGCATATGGTGACATAGGTAACGAATCCAAAACCCTCTTTCTAATTTTTTTCAATTATTAATTTTTTTTGTGTTTTTTGATATATTGACTCAAAAGACATGTTTTGGTGTGACGACACATAGTGACAATCTGTCATGTGTATGCAGATGTTGGACCACACCGGCCTGATGGTTTCCCTCGTCATAGACAGAGGGGAAGAGGAGACGAAATCATGGGTGTGGATGTGGAGTGAATGCTCCAAAGCATCCACACAAACTTTGTACGCTTGAAACAGAGGGTACCCATGGCGTCAGTTGAGGACTTTCCTGAGGCCATGCAGCGTCAGGTGGTTGGTGTACCATGAGCATGGGTTTGGTTATTCCGACAACTAGCTAGATCCGTGGTGTGCTACCATGATCAGAACCCCCCTCCTCCTCCATAGGCTTAGAGACCTGAGAGTGTTTCATTTTTGTACTACCGTGTGTTATATTTTGGTGGCTCGGAAGCCCCATTTTTTTATTATGACACTTATGTATTATGATGTCACATTTTGGATGTTCAATGAAAAACTTTTATGATGATCGATTTTATTTATTTACATGTGTGTAAAAATGTATTTTTGTGATATGCTTATGGTCTATGAAATAGATGCCAATCTAACACATAGTTAGCATATGAGTCAACAACTTGATTAAAAATTCTTGAAACATGTATGTATGTTATGTTCTCAAATTGTTGTTCTAGCAATCTTACACGTAAGAATCTTCATAATAATGTCGGATCCCTAATATGATACAAGCCATTAAGCTGTGAAACCACTAACTACGAAACAAGACGTACCTCAAGAGAGAGAACACCATGTGAAATGGCATCCCACAATAACTCGATCATGACACTATACTCGGCAACATTGTCCGAAAAAGTCCGTAAACATATGCCTCTCGAAGACAATACCTGATGCGTAGGAGTATAAATCACCCAAGCAGCAGAACCTGATTTTTGAGTGTGGCGGCTAGCAACATCATCGAATCCTATGTAAGCAAAAGACTCCATTGACATCTGCCATAAGAAACAGAAGCTAATCAACAAACCCAATCACCATAAGAAAACCTAACTATGTAAAAAACTATACAATAATATACAATAATTAGCCCTGGTTGAAAATCATTCATAGTATTTTTTAAGATAGAGCCCATTTCTAGGCTTTGTCAAGGCTATCCCTTCATAATCCACCAGCTCATAGGCACCCTTCTCTAACAGACGTTTAACTACGTAAGGACCATGCCACATGGGATTAAGTTTCCCTACCCCCAAGGGTTCTTTAGCTTGATCCCACAAAAGGAACAAATCACCTTCACTAAACCTCCTCAGACAGACAGACTTATCATATTGGACCTTAACGTGATGCTTATTTACTTCTAGATCCAACAAGGTATCTCGGCGCTGCTCATCAAGCTACTCTAAGTGGACGAAATGTTCATCCAATGCGAAAGTGTCTAGTAAAAGCTCTACCACTAGTTTCAACGAAGGGATTTCGCATTCAACCGCCAAGACAGACTCCACCTCATGTACGAGCTAACATGGAGAGAAACCAGTGGCAGTATCAACCGCAGTCCTATAGGCCCACAAAGAAGGATATAACATGATATTCCAATTCGTCTTGCTTTGTGTGATGGTTCGTTAGAGAATAGAATTAAGTGATTTATTCACTGCCTCAACCTGTCCATTCGCCTGAGGGTAATAAGAAGAGGAGTGCTCCTGCTTATACCCTAACTTCAAGGCCAACTATTCCATCATTTTATTTTGAAAGTGCCTACCATGGTCAGTGACAAGCTCCTTCGAAATGTCGAATAAAGTAATAATTTGATTGAACGTGAAATGTGCAGCTATCTCACTATCGGATTTAATCATGGACATAGCCTCATCCCATTTCATGAAATAATCAACAGCCACTATAATGTGATGATTCCCCCCAGCCAAAGTTGGGTTGCAATCCATGAAGTCAATCCCCCACTTGGTGAAGGGACCGACGGTGATAATTGGATGTAACAGGGAAGGATGCGAGCGCATATTGCATGCAAACACCTGGCAAGGGTGACACTTCTTGACCGCATTGACACAATATTTGAAGATCAATGGCCAAAAATATCCTACTCTCAATATTGTTTGGGCTGTAGAAAGCCTAGATAAATGACCACCACATGCCCCTCCATGGAAATCATTCAGCACAACCTCAGCCTCATCATGGGTTGAACAACGACATAAAATGGAATCTACCCCATGGCGGTACAAAGTGTTATCCACTATAAGGTAGTTCTTAGATACATGACGTAATCGTCGTCACTCATCCCCTAATAAGTGACTAGGGACCTTCAATGTTTGCAAATATATAATGATATCCCCATAACATGGGTCCAAAGTTGAGATAAGGAAAATATACTCATCGACAAACGTATCCTCATAAACCTCCTCCTCCTCCACACTTAGAAAATCATAAATGAGCTCCACAAAGATCAACGATTTCTTTGATTTCGCCAAAATGAATTCGAGATCGAACTTTTGCAAAATAACAATCCACTTATTATATTTTACCTTGATCATCCTTCTAGTGAGGACGAACTGAAATGGATTGACATGAGCTACCACCAAGGTATGGCGAAGGAGAATGTAGTGTCTCAATATCTAAATCGCATGTACGGTGGCCAAGGAAAGTTTCTCCACATGAGGATAATGGATTTTCACATCAATAAGGTTTTGGCTCAAATAATATATGACATGCCCATTGAGCTCCTCATCCTCCTGAACCAAAACCATTCCAACCGTCTCCATGGACACGACCACATAAATAAAAAAAATCACGGCTATAGTCAGGTGAACTAAGCATGGGGGCTGATGCTAAGGCTCGCTTAAGACCATCAAAGGACTATTGTAAAGGAAAGTATCCTATGGCTAGGGTTTAAGAGGCCATCAACATACTGGGGTTGAAAGGTGGATGTATAATGTTCAACAAGCATATATAAGCAAGTTAAAAGATTAGAAAGGTCCACATCTAATTAACTGAAGGCTGGTCCAAGATTTCTCTAGCCCTTCTCCTCTTCTTGCTCCTCTTGCTCCTCTTACTCCAAGAGACCTGCAAAACAAGTTATACCTTCCTCAAACCAATATGACCACATATAAAGAAATGATAATCAAATAAACATGAAATAATGATCTGATTAACATCATCATATGATCATAAATAGAGTTTCAATCACACATTGAACAATTATTTGGGAAGAAGAAGGACATCACACCTTTATTAATCTTGAAAACAAGTACAAGTATACCTTCTCTTCAAGTTTGGCACTCACGAAACCTTGATCTAGTTCTGCTGCTTCTCTTCTCCAAGGAACTCACCCTCCAAGCTCTGCAACACAGGGAGAGTGATTCTAGGGAAAAGTTATGGGCAAAGAGAGCTCCAATTCCTCCAGCATAACAATGAAAATATTCAAGTCTCCTCTCATGGACCTCCCTACCTCTATTTATATGTTTAATGAAGAGTTAGGGTCGAAGACAAAGTAGTTACAACTGAAGGATTTAGTTGCATAACTACCCAAACTAACTAAACTACCCAAATTTCAAAATTTGTATTTTTTTGACATTTTTTAGAGGCGTACGTGGGTTGTAGAAACAACAGTTGTGTACATGAGGAGTTATACACGGGTTTCAATGTAGAAAGTCACGTGTTTAAGGCATACCCAACTATTATATATAGCAACTCACGTACACATCAAAAAACTCATTTTAGGGTATTTTTGGGCATTTTTAGACTTTGGTGTCTTCTGGAAGGTTTTATCTAACTAAAATACCTTTCCAATGGTCTAAAGATGAGGTCAAACAGAGTTACAAAACTCAAGCTATGTGTCCTCCAAGTTAGGTGTTTTTTCAGTGACTTTCATGAAGTGTCATCATGGAAGTGTCGACATACGACGGAATCATGGGAAAGTGGTCACAAACAGAGATGTGTCATTTTGAGCTATAACAGGACTCTTGAACTTGCTCATCCCAGAAAAAAGTAGTGTCCTTATTTAGAAGACTCATAAAGCTTTTAGTCAAATTGGTAAAGTTAACCACGAATCTCCATAAGAAATTTTCCATGCCTTGCAAACACTGAAGATGTCTAATATTACGCGGGGGAGACAATTGAATTATTGCCTCAACCTTTAAGGGATCGACTCTTATACCCTCCTTAGATACAATGAAACCTAGCAAGTGACCAACGGTTACGCAAAAGATACACTTATGAGGATTTAACCTAACCTGGTAATGGAAGCATCTTTCGAATACTAATCTCAAATGGTATGGATGATGCACTCTCAGACGAGAATGAGCAGCAAGATCATCCAAATACACTTCAATAATTGTTTTGAGATCATGAAAAATTAAGGTCATATCCCGCTGAAATGTGGCTCCAGTATTTTTAAGACCGAAAGGCATCTTTCGATATGCAAACGTACCCCGAGGACAAATAAATGCAGTTTTATGTTGATCCTCGGGTTCTATCTAAATCTGATTATATCCGAAAAAATTGTCCATGAAGGAGAATACCTCGCTTCCCACACACTCATCCAAAATATGATCAATAAATGGTGTGGGAAAATTATCCTTAGGACAAGCACGATTTAAATCATGGAAATCAGTTCATATACAGATCGCTCCCTGCTTCTTATCCACTGGAATGATATTTGAATCCCACTCCATCAAGGGAATGGGATAGATAAAACCATATTTTAACAACTTCTCTATCTCATCCTTAATAGCGAGTAATTTTATAGGATTCATCGCACGCAAACGTTGTCGAACAGGATTCACATTCGGATAGGTCTTAATTTCATGTTCGACAATAGGAGGGTCGATACCTAACATTTCCTTGTATGACCAAGCAAAGATGTCATGAAACTATTTAAATAGCTCAGTATTCTCCTTGATTTCCTTAGGGGAATAATCTACCCCAATGTAGACGTTCTCAACTTTGCCACGATCACAAGAAATATTGATAAAAATGGTAGGTGATAGGTTGACCAGGTTCCCATCATCCATATAACCAGGAGAGCTCAATGGAACCATGGGACTACCAATATTCTCACTAAGAATCTCCCTATAGTCCTCATGCTCCATATGGTTAATATCGGGGAGAAAATATGATCTATGATGCAACTCTTCCCAAGGTGGGTCAACCCTCGACATGGCCTCAATAATGGCTTCATATGATGGAAAAACACCATCAAGGAAATCATGTGCATGAGAAGACTCAACTGCCCATGTAGGTAGCACCTATGGGTCCTCCTCCTCTTTCTGTGAAGAGTAAGGACTAGGCTCTGCAACACAATCAATTTTCTCTTGATATGCTATCATTGCTGTAGGAAATGGCACATCTATTTCGATAGGTCCATTCGAAGGATTCGTTGAAGGAATAATCCAAGGATCTTCCATATGGGTAGTGTGAAAAGACAACAACTTCAACAAAGATGAAGCCCCACTGAAACTAGATCCGATCATAAGAACAGGCGTAGGACAACTAAAGGTTCCCATAAGGGATGGATACATACCCACACCCACACTCCCAGTTGCCGGCTGAGAATGATCGATAATCAGGATAGAAGCTCCCGATGATGCACTAACACTCAAATTACGGAACAATGTTTGATCAATTGTAACAATATTCCCATTAAATGGAAAGCATACTACTCGAAATAGAGAAGAGGCTACATCTTGCATACTATACATCCAATTCTGGCCCAGTAAAAGATTGTAGTCAAGGGGTGCATCAACCACCTCAACCTCGATCACGACGGTCTTCCCTCCCAATTGGACTTTGAGAGAAGGAAGAATCTCGTGCGATAGAAAAGATCTACCATCAAAGGTGGTCAACATGGTAGCGGATTGAGACAACTTGAGAGAACCCAAAACCTTCCAGCATGACAAAGACATCATGAAAGCATCAACGCCTTCATCAATCACAGTGCGTTTGATGGTCATATTAAGACACTCTGCATGAATCAAAAGAGACACGTAGTAAGGCAAGTGAGGCTATAGTCCCATGGTTTCAAATTTGATGATGGAAGAAGAGTTATCATCATTAATCCTGAGAGAAGAAAGCAAGGATTTCCTTTGCAGAGGACAACTCTGAAGTAATTCAAGTGCAGACATCGCACAAGGAGTTTGGCCCAAATCCTCGACAACGGAATAGTTCTTGGTGGCTCGGGAATTAGGATTGTGCCCCGAATACTTTAGGACTCCGTTAGGAATGCGAGGTCTAATTTCAGGTTTATCCATAGGGTTTTCGATATGCAAAGGGATCTCAGGTGGAGCGGGTTCTTTTCCAAGGTCCAGTTGTGATGAAGCATAATCTTTTGCATGAGTCACAACCTTAGTAGCACGTACCATGTTGATGCAACCATGACTAGTATTGGCTTCTGGAGGATTTTGATCTCCGCTCGATGCACAATGAGGATCATTGGTCCTCGAGTTCATATTTTGATTATGGGGTAAAGGATTAGTTAGCACAGCTGGGCCCTGTGTTATGAATCTCAAGGCATCTTCCATATGGGGGCACAAGTGAGTGAGGTGGTCCTCCTTACACAATTTGAAAGGAAACTTAACCTTACATTTAGACTGCTTGTCCCCCCCAACATTGTGGGTGTTCTTGTCATTAAAATTGGCATTTTCATTCTTGTTCCCACCCTTACGATTATTTTTACCCTTCTTCTTATTCCTTCCAAGCTACTAGTTTACCCTTCTTCTGGTCCGACGATTCACTAGTAGAAAATGAGAAATTAATGACTAAAAAAATGACTAAAATCAGCCTATAAATGACTATTTTTGAGTCGGTGACTAATAGTAGCAAATTACCACTATCTTATAGCTAGTCCTATTTCACTAGTCATTAATAGCTTGACTTAGTAGTCACTAATTTAGTCATTGATTTGGTCATTGATAGACAATGATTTAGTCATTGATAGTCAATGATTTAGTC
>LPNX010402033.1:0-11551 GCA_001517045.1 Pseudotsuga menziesii
CCAATGCCTCTTCAAATCTCGCTCCAAACGCTCCAAACGCTGCGCTGCGCTCCAAATCACGTTTCTGATAATGAAATTGGGCTCGGGACTGTGTATATATATATTTTTTTATAATTTTCATATCGCGTGCGCGTTTTATAACTACAAAACGTGTGCGCGTTTTGTAGTTATATAACGCGCACGCGTTTTATAGTTCTAACACACGCGCGCGATGTGTTTTCCTATCCTGCATGTTTTATGACATGTCAGGCTGGGGTTGAACCATACCAAGTGCTATGTCAGGCTCGGGTTGATGTATTTTTTGGTAGCATGATGTTGTTTTTGAAAACTAGGATTGCATCTTAAAGGTCCATCATCTTCTTGCACTCACCCATAAGTGATCAACCATAATCACATAGAGAATGCGAAAGGTACTCAGTGTGGCTTGGAAGCATATTACCATTCTCGCATATAACCATTCTCATTTCATGATAGATTGAGTCTTCCTTGATACATCAAATGTCATAATCTTTTATGACACGCTTAATCATGGAATCTATGACATCAAATGTTTATTAGAAATATTAAATTTGAAACATATAGCATTGGAATATTTATTCGAAATATTAAAATTGAAACATGTATTAGTAGGCAACTACTAGTTTATTTAATAATAATATAGATAAATGTTAAAATATTAAATTTAAAAGATCCATCATCATGTTTACTATGAAATAATTAATTTAATTAATATGAATAAATTTGGATGTAATAAAAAGGATAAAATAGAAATAAAAACATATAATTTATAAAATAGGATTAAGAAATTAAGATTTAAATTTAAATTTATTTTGTTATTATAGTTTATTATTTTGTGTAATTTATTATTATGTTTAATGTGTGTCTATATATATTTGTGTCTTTGTCTCTATATAAGGTTTAAGTTGCTTGTATGGCCTAATTTATAAAATAAGATTATGGAATTAAGATAAAATTATATTTATTTTATTATTATAGTTTATTATTTTGTGTAATTTATTATTATGTTCAAAGTATATATATATAATTTGCTTGAACCATAGCTATGAGTTTTGTTGAAAAGGCAATGCCATTGCATTACTTAGAGTCACAATGAAATATGGTAACCACAATAATATATTTTCTTGCAAGTCCTCAAGTAATTCATCCCACCACAATGCTAAGTGATCAACCATAATCACATAGAGAATGTGAAGGTACTCACTGTGGCTTAGAAGCATATAATCATTCTTATTTCATGATAGATTGGGTCTTCCTTTACACATCAAATGCCATAATCATGTATGCCACACTTAATCATGGAATCCACTTTCATGACAGGCTTCTCTAATCATGGAATCTCCGACATCCCATGTTTATTCAAAATATTAAATTTGAAACATGTAGAATTGGAATCTCCAACATTAAATTTTTATTAGAAATATTAAAATTGAAACATACAACATGTTTACTAGGAAACCACTAATTTATTTAGTAATAATATAGATAGATGCTAAAATATTAAATTTAAAAGATGCATCATCATATTTACTATAAAATAATTAATTTAATTATTAATTAATATAAATCAATTTAAAACCATAAAATATAAATCAAAGCTCTCTAAACTAATTTATAAAATAAGATTATGGAATTGAGATGAATTTATATTTATTTTATTATTTTGGGTAATTTATTATCATGTTCAGGACTTTTGGATATATAGTGATACATTATATTTTATTATTATAATTTATTATTTTATAAAATTTATTGTTATGTTCTAGAATCTAGATATACAGTGACATGTTTAAGTAATTAGTAAGCATGTGCACTAAGCAAATTTAATAAGAAATTTGATTAAACAATATTTTTAATTTGAAATTTTTTATGAGTTTGAGTTAATATGGATTAAATTAAGTGAACATTCTTTGTAGGAATTTTGGTTATGTGTTTTTTTATCTTGTATCTTGTGGTGGAATCTTGAGTCATTTTTCTTAATTTAATTGCACACTATAACAAACCATATATTGCTTATGATCTTAGGTGTGCAATTTTTTTTATGTGCTTGATTCAATACAATGATAACATATAAAGATTGATGGAATATTATATTTTTCTATATTTAGTTAATTTTATGTCAATTCTTTATTCCAAAAAAACCTTAAATACACTTTTAATTTTATTATTATTAAGGACGAAAAATTCCAAAAATTAAAAAGAATAACACATACATTGAAGTCGTATATGTCAACCTAATATTTTCCTTGAGTGCAAATGTTTATTTGTTGGTTTGTAGTTGTCATTTGCCATTTGCATTGCTATTCCAATAAGAAAATGATTAGGAAATCTATTTAGCCAATGTTGTCTATATGTTGGTATCCATTAGATATTAGCGAATCTATTTGGCCAATGTTGTTTATATGGCAATAATGAAAAGGCACACCATATAATTGATAGTTTCTTTGGAAGAATCTTTTTTAGATGAATTTATGACTTTACATGAGAAGTGCTTACGATAAGTCGCCAATTCAGAGAAGTAGATCTAATTAGTTGGTGAATTAATAAGAGGAGTCTTTATGAGTTGAAAGCTATAGCCATTTGGTTGTAGGTGACTTCTTCTAAGATGCCCATTAGCTACAATAGTCATTACTTTCTTATTGTTTTGCATTTACAAACTAGAAACTAAAACTAGCTTCAATTCGAAGAAGATTGGTAACACCTTGTAGATTTAAATATTTGTTTCATAATTTATGGAATGTACAACCATATGATCTAATATTAACATTTGATTTGTGTTGTCATTTTATTTTAATAGTTAACTTTTCAGGGGTGATCATTTACTTATGAATGCTAATTATTATGTTTAGTTAATTATAAAAATGTTATTTAGGCCTTATTTACATGTTATTAGGTGTTAATTAGTCACCAGACTTGAAAAATAAGGATTACTGATAAACAAATGAAATTATGTTCAGTAGTGTTAATTGTGCACTTAAATGTTAGTAAGTATCATAATCGAAACACTAATTACTAGTTAATCACGATTAAATGAAAATATCCTTTAGAAGTATAATTTATTTCTAATTGAGTTTGGAATGGATATTTGATGTTGTTAAAAATGTGTTAGTAAGCTTTCCAAGCCCTTAAATCAATTGTTGAAATAGTTATTAAATTTATTTAAATTTATTTTTTAATTAAAAAAACTTTATCATAATTAAATCATAAAAATAAAATTAAATAATTGTTTGACTAACCTATTGTGCTAAAATTAACTAATTAACCTTAAAATTTTAATTATATGTCGATAAGACCTTTGCAATTCCAGGGGAACATTACAACTTTCATGGTCACAAGAGGAATTATTATTTCTATTAATCCACAGAATTTTGTGGATCCCTAATTTGTTTTTGGAAGGAATGGGAAAGGAATATGACGTTTCAAGGAGGGAAAGTGGCCTCCACTTACTCGTAAAATTCGCCCATAGTTGGAACCCAAACCAACCTTGTACTCTTCAATTCCATTTTCTAATTGATTGCAAAAGAGGAAAGAGAAGATTTTGGAATATGTTTAATCACTAGAACTAGAACTTTAACAACTGTTTATTTCCTATTTGTTATATATTTGCCTTTTATGTAAAGACTGAGAATCTAATAAAAATGTATATAAAATAAAAACATTAAGATGACAACTTCATCAATTCGTCAAATGTCTGTTGAATAACGTGCATGATTGATTGAACAACTTACTATTACTTTTCCAACCGTAGACTGAATCATTTCGAATATCCGATGAGACTTTGTCTCGTTATATTGCGTGGTGGCTATGAAGCAAGTAAACTTAAACGTAATTTACAAGTCATGGGCCTATCAAAACCGTAATATGTATTGTTTGACAGTCCTAGCAACTAGTCAACCGTAATAGGACTCTGTTGATGAAAGCCAAAACATCTTGGACTCTAGGCTCATCCCTCGGTCTCGGCCAGACTCGGGTCTGCTGGTGGACCATCCCTTCTTGTATAAGTTGCACTCGCTAAACCCAAGTTTTGTAACAACTTTAAATACAAAGGACTGTGAATTTGTGAAATCCCTAGAAGTCAAAGGCGATTCAGTGGGAGAATACGCTCTGGTGGGTAACTCCTTTTTCTACAGGGGTATCAGACCCTCCTCCAACAAACATGGACTCTGCCCGAAGGGTGTCCCCTTTCCCCTCTATACGATCCATAGGTCCATCAAAAAAGGATATGGATTGTATGGGAGGCACGAAGCAAGCAGAAGCTCATGCGGGGAACGTAGGGATACATGTTGGATCATCATCCAAAGGCACAATCATAGGGTTTGGTATACTCGAGCCCAGGGTTAGCATCGGTTTTGTCGAGGAGGAAGGACCCTCACCTTCTCCTTCAGCTTTATCAATGGCTGAACCAGATACTGTAAATTGCACTGTCAACTGTCTGGGACTAGAAAAGGTCTCGCTTAAAGACCATCCGCTCACCATCCTCACAGGCCCAAGCCTCAGGGGCCTCTTGATTCCTCCCCCTGAACAGCCCGAGGCTGACTTACCCCCATTGGTCTGTCTGAAGGCCACTACACATAACTCATCCAAAAAGGGGGCTCTCATGGGGGGAATCAAAACCTTCTCACCATTAAAAACTTGCAGTGGGAGAAAAGCCATGAATGCTCCAGATATTGAGCCGAGGGGGGGGAAGCTCAAAATCCACTACAACCTCAGAAATCTGCAAACTCCAGGGCACTTAGAGATATTAAATCCCTTGCCAGAGTTCCAAAATGAAAATCACATCCATCAACATTCATGGAGTGATGGGCCTCCAAAAGCAGTTAGCCCTTCAGAGAATTATGGAGAGGGACCTTCCAGAAATGATATTCCTACAAGAAACTATGGTATCGGCACATCTAGCAAGCCTTTTTTTTCTAAAAATCAAACCTGACTGGGAAGTGGCATCAGTGGATGCAGAGGACCTATCAGGGGGCCTATTGGTGTCCTGAGACCCAAGAATAGCAAAGCTAAAATATTATTTGGTGTTTGCGGGGATCTTACTAACAAGACACATCATGGATTTCTCGGAGGAAATAAACCTTATAAATGTATATGGGCCATATAAATGCAAAGAACAGTTTCGGGACAGGGTGGCATCCGATGACATTTTTTCTCTCCCTAATATGGCAATGGGAGGAGATCTAAACTATACCTGGTCAACATGTGAAATCTGGGGGCCACAAGCAAATGCGGATACAATGTGTAATTACTTTGTGGATCTAATGGAAGAAGCAGATATGGTGGACGTGAAGCCGACTCCACTGGCTCCTACATGGTGTAACGACAGACTCGGAATAGATCGAGTGGCAAAGCCTTGGTCAATGTGGTCGATGTGGTCAAGAGAGATAGTGATAGTACATGAACAAGTCAAAAAGTTCATAAATGAGGCAGAATTAGGAGAGCAAAAAGTGTCATATACACCACCCTTCATCACCCCCTAAACAAAATGTTTGCATGTCCTCATGCAAACTAGTATTGTCCTCCACTAATAGGTGTACTTGGAGAACTATTGAAACATTCATCACTCCACTTATAAGAGAAATACCCCATTCATTTATAGTGTAAAAGCCTCTCTACTTAGTAATAATCTCCCAGACTTCACTGTCTTCTCCACCTACCACAAGAACCAAAGTATAGGAAAATGAAGTTGAAGCCCGATCCATTTGCTTTTATGCACATCTAGACAGTTAAGTTAGGCCTGTACTCTATCTAGGGCCTCCTCAAATATTCTAATCAAGAAGGGATCCTTCCTTTTCAACTCGGGAGTCAAGGCATTAACCCTTCTTCATAGACGAAGTAAAGCTTCCAACCTGTTTAAAGGAATCCAGTTCCTACATTCGTGAACAATATTGGTTTGAGCAATCTCCATAAGTGTAACAAATTCTTGATCTCGCATAACCTATTTTCTGGTTGTAAACAATTTTTCAGGTGAGGGGAGCCTCTTACCCAGAGAGCATCTTCCCATTCAATATTTTCCATGAAAGTTGCAACAATATTCCACATCAATTGATTTCTGATGAAGGACATGAATGCCCTCAATTGTAATTTCCCTATATAAGTATTTGGCTCCCAATCCTCATAATCTATCATAATCAAATTATGCATATATAACTCACATAGAAAATCTTGTTCTTCATTGTCACTTCTAGAAAAGGAAAAAATAAACTAGTCCTCTATCTCAATGTGATCATTATATTTCATAGTTACCATTGAAAACCTAAAGGATATTTTTTTCTTCTTTTAAAAACATAGAATAAAGATTTGAAGGAGATCTTAAATTTCTCATAGAATGGGCTAAATAGTTAAGGTATTCCTTTTCAAACTTTAATTTCTCAACCTCCTCACTAAGTCTCCTTGTGGCGAGAGCATAGTTGTGTTTCTTCAGATTCTTTGTCATTGTTCCCTACTTTTCCTCCTCCATCTGGTCTATGGAAAAATTTAGGTGTTCCTCCGATTCACTTGTTGTTTCCAATAGGGGGGCTACCATATCCTCCAATTTACTTATTTGGGCTTCATCAAATGGGGTATCTTTGTAAATTTCATGACTCTCTACTTTGTCTTCTTCCAAACCCTCATCAAGCTTTATACTCTTTCCCTGTCTACTAATCGTTGCCGCTCCATCACTAAATGTCTCCCTTACATATTCACTATGTTCCCTTCCCAGTCCATGACTTCCAATAGGGTATCCATCTTACGTCCCTCTAATATCTATAATTTCACTTTCAAGGCTTCCATTTCCTCGGTTTGTTTCTGATAAGACCTCATTAATTTCTAGTAATCTGTCCTTAACTTGTCGTATGCTCTGCGATATTTGCCCAGCACAAAGTGTTGAAATTTCTTCATTCTTCTACCTCGCGTCCCTTAATGTAGGTTTCCACAGTTTCCCTTCTTTCTATTGTTCTCCCATGTTCTACGACTCAACTTTCCCCTCCTATCTCTTACTAGTGCTTTCTGGCATGGTCAACTCTCCCACTACTGTATCAAACTCATCGTTCTAGTTAAACGATTTTTCTTGACATTGTTGTTCCTTTTTATTCCCTGATCTTGACCTGGTTCGGGTCCTTTCCATTGAGATGGTTGGTGTTTCGGCTTAAAAAACCCTCATGGTTCCTTTACGTGGTGATTTCCTCCTTGGGGTTTCAGGGGCATTCTGTGCTTCTTCTCTACCTCGATGTATGTTTGGTGCTTGGAGATACTGTCATGAATGATTCCCAGGTCTGATTTTGATTTTCTAACGCATCTTCCACCAGTAGCCTAATCAATCCATGGTATTCCAAGCTGGTGTCTGGATTCTTACTACTCTTAACTATTCTACACATCAAATCTAAGGATTTCCAAAGGAAATATGACATATTGATATATTTTTGGTGTCTTAGATGGTTCAAAATTTTAAAATGGTAAGAAAATAGCAAACTAAACTGACCTTCACATGTAATGAACTTGAGAATGCAGAGTGCCACCTCGCCCCATGGAGTCGGCAATGAAACCCGTCGCACCCCCTTCTCTGTTCCTTGCACTACTTCACTAGGTTCCAAGCACTCATATCTAAGCGGCTTCATTGAAACTCATCTTTTAAACCATATGTCTCCTGTCTGTGGTAACCCACAGACTCTTGCAATTGTCAATTCATCTTCCTGAAATTTTAACCCTTGTACTTTTGCAACTGCATTGTTGTATGTGCATGCAAAATCCATTGCGATTGCAGAATCTCCCTCCTTCATTTTTTCAAAATAATCCAGCCAACCTACCTGTTGAAAAATTGTTTCCACTTCTTTGTATCTTTATACCATGTCTGCATTCTCGAGTTCGCTTTGGATTTCTCCCCTCATTATACTTTGTTCTTTGTTTCCCCTCTAGTTCCTATAACACTTCAAGTATTTCTTTGTTGATTTTACAAGGAAAAGAATGGGTCTAGACCATCGGAAGATGAGCCATTAGGGTAACACAGGGTGGGGCAGTTGTGTTCTCAGTAATGGTCTAACTGATAGATAGTGGATGATGCATTTAATAACCAGTCAAAATTGGTAATTTTCCCCATCCCTACATAGTTCTCTCATGAGTGGTTGCTATATTTAGAGGTACCTCTAAATTCTCCCCCCCAACCAACTCTACGCATGACCCTGTGTCAGACTAATGACTTGGTAAGTCATGATTAGTCATCTTGTACTTATCAGAAGCTAATGAAGGATTGTTACATACCTTGCTCACCTGAGAAGAGATGCATGGGGTTCGATGGCCAATTGATGGTGGAAGTGAAAATTATAGCGGAAGGCTCTCCAATTGCTATGTTGATATCCTTTATGGTATAAGTTTCTTTTGCGGATGACAATTTAAAAATATTTCCCGAGGTGGAATCAAATATAGTAAGCGTTGATGGGACCTGGGTTAAATACTGAAACTGAATGTGCGCTGCTATAGATCAATGCTACGTGTGATGTCATTCCTTCACCTACTGATTATTGTAATTATGTTGGGCCCATACAAGTAAGAAAGGTTTTGTTGCGTGGGGGAAGAAATTTTGTGACATGATAGAAAAGTTTATAGTGGTGCAATGGAAAAAGGTTCCGTAATGTTTTGGAAAGGATTCGTGTAGTGGAATGGAAAGGGTTCTGTAATGTTATAGAAAGGATTCATGGAGTGGAATGGTAATGTAATGCCCCGGTTTTGACCCCATTGCACTAGATGTATATGATGTATATATATTGTAATGATCTTGGTGCGGAGCTAAAGGCCAAAGCCCCACCATTGATCGGTAATGCTATGTTTTGGATTTAAATTTGTCACCGATGGTATATCGGGGCATGCGGCATATATTATGTTGGCCATCATGTAAATATGCATCATAATTAATTAATGGACACAACCAGCTACGGTCGCAGCAACTAAATCGAATGGGGCATGATTTCCTAAGGATAAGGGGGCTGTGAAATATTTAACCTATGGGCCAATGGGGAAAAGCCAAATGTCTATGAGAAAACCCATCAAACTGTCAACTACCTTTCTTATCTTTTTCCCCAATCATTTATTTCTGCCAGAATGTGGTTGAGTTAGTTATTGCATGGAATGGGAAGAGTATGGGCAAAAATTTGAATTGGGCAGAGACCCATTTTTGAAAAACGTGTTCTGACTTCCTTGGCAAGGGAAATGCCCAAAAACGTATGCCATTCTGCCATGCATCCACGTTTTCCATTTTTCCTCACCATTCTCCTTCACGTTGGGGTTTTTGGGAGCAGCTGGAGTTTTTCCTGTGTCTTTCATTCCACGTTTTTGGTTGTTGGCTTCATTTTTCCCATGGATTGGAGGTCATTTTTGTAGTGCCAGGGATTGGGTTGTCTTCCTCACGATTTGGGAGTTGCTGGTGCATTTTTTCCATTCACATTTTTGTAGCTTCATGTGTTTTTACCATGGCTGCGAAGGGCCATTCACGTTTTTGGGTGTCTCATCGACTATTGGTCTCATGCACAAACTATTTGGGGCGTTTTTCCCTGCTGTGAGTTGTGCTCACTGATAAGTTTCAGGACTGTGTGTTTTTCGCCATGTTGTGAGTCGTTTTTGCTGTTACTTTTGGGGACTGTTGTAGATGGGTTGAAGTCGTTTTTCCCTGGTTTAAGTTGTAATAGCTAAATTAATTGCCGGAGTGCAATGGTTGGTCTTTGGACTGTGAGAGGAGCAAAGATGTTGGCTTAGAGTTGCTTGATAAACCTGGTGGCTGGAAACCACACAGACAGAGCTAGAGGGCTGGCCTTCTTCTCCATCACTCCTGAATAGCACTGGAAGGGAATGCAGGGCCTGAGGGACTGTGCAGCAGAGAAGGGACCGATTACTTGTGTTGGGTGTGGATGGGTGTCTTAGAGGTCAGGCTAGTTCTAGTGTAGGTTTTCTTGGCTTTGTAATGAGCTCACCAGCTTAGCAAATTGCCTCCATCAGCTCCTTAATGGCCTGATAAACCCAACTTTGTTGGCTTGGCTATGTGTTTTGTGTATCCTGGCTATGTGTAAGCCTGCTAGTTCCCTTATTCCTTGGAGAATCATGCCCAGCTCGAGGGTGGCAACGCTGCTGAGAGATTAAGGAGCACGCTGGCCTATGGTTGGGTGGAATGTTGTAGCACCGTAGCTGGTTGCGGAAGAAGTTCTTCATAAGATAAGTGCTCTGTCCATTTTACTTCTGCAACTATATATTCTGTTAATGAAAATGAAGTGAACATGTTGAAAGAATGCTTGTTGGAATGTATGATGTTTCCGCTGTGTCTAATAGATAATTTCATCTGTGCATGGTGCATAATTAAGTTCAATACATACATTTAAGCATTCTGTTTCCAGCAATTTTTTTTTAAGCCTGTACATGTTCATGGGCGGTTAGCCCGGTCTGATAAAGCTAGTAGTCACGTCCTCTACGCCGGTCGAAGGCATGGGGACGTCACAGCATGGTATCAGAGCATTGGGTTGCAGCAATGGGCCTCTATGGGCCAAGAAAGAGCCGCTGATAGAGGACAGAATAACCCTCTATGTCCAGCAGAATAGCAGTGAGCAGACGGACTCAGAAAAACGGTCTAAGTGTTGAGCGGTCGGGCCATTGGAGGAATTGACTTTCGCCGTTGCGAAAGGACTGGCGGAGTGGACGTCCGCCGTTGCGGGAGAATGGGTGAAGTTTCCCGTCTGACCGTTTCGGAAGGTTTCATGAAGTTCCCATCCGCTGTTGCGGAAGGTTTCACGATCTTCCCATCCGCCGTTGCGGACAGCGAAGCGATTCCGCGTCCGACGTGAGGGTCATCCGACAGCCGACGCCGGAACCATTTGGGGAAAGCCGTGAAAATTTGTTTAAGTGTCGGAACGATCAGAAGGGAAAGTGGTCCGACGTCCGATGTTATGAAATTCCGCCGATGTCCGACGTTCGAGATTGTTCTAAGTGCCGATCGGAAGAAGTTAAGATTGAGCGAGCTGCCGTTGCGGAAGCCAAAGCCATCCGACTTCCGATGTGAAAGTCAGCCGACGTCCGACGTAAGTGCCAAGTCGAAAGGTTTGGAGCTTTTGAGAGCCGCCGTTGCGGAATCTTTGGAGCTTCTGGGAGCCGATTCGGCGGAAGGCAAAGTCATTCGACTTCCGATGTCAGAGTCAGTCGACGCCCGACGTTGATATTCCTCTAAGTAAGAACAGACGTTGGAAGGTTTGGAGCTTTTGGGAGCCGCCGTTGCAGAAGGTTTGGAGCTTCTGAGAGCCGCCATTGCGGCTGCCTAAATGAATAAACCACCCGAAGCACAAAGGCTTCTGACAGCCGATCAGAGAGATAGCCGACAGCCGATTCTGCACAGGGAAAATTTGCGTTTTCAGTGGGATTTTTCCAGCAGAATTTAACTGTTTTCCAGTGGATTTTTGACTGTTTTTCAAGGGAATTTTCAGGGCTGAAAATGAGAAATGAGGCAGCAATCTTATGTGCCAGATTGCGCGAAAAATAATGTTTTACAAAAAAAAAAAAAAAAAAAAGGGCGCTGCCCTTGACC